>WNWK01013517.1:0-55028 GCA_009830355.1 Cherax destructor
TAAATTTACAACTAGATTAAACTCAACCAATTTCTCTTGTATTGTCTTTAAATATATGTATAACCATTTAATAATTTAAATAATACAGAACTAGAATAAACTCAATCAATTTCTTTAGCATTAAGTACTTAGTGAATAAGTCTCTAGAATAAACTCCCCCCTAATGCCATGGCATCCCAAATTGGCTCCCCTTGCATTACAGTTTTATAATTGTTTTATATTTGAAACCCAAATTTAAACATTGTACATTTGTAACATGCATTGAAAAAAAATTATTTTTTAAATTATTATTATTTTATTATTATAAATATACTATCTTGGACAGTAAACCTAGATCTCACAGCTTGTGTTGATGTAAAGGGAGGAGGGATCTTGAGGTAAAACTCAAGTAAAAAAGGGTTACTAAAGTAATATGTAATTATAATTTAACAATAAATATTTTAAAAATTTAAATGCAGTATTTTTAAAAATTTTTGATTACAATTTGTATATGGCATTGTTTGTCATATAGATAGTCCATAATTATGGGGGAATAAAGAGAATGCTTTAGTGTGAAAAAAAGGTAACTGAATGAAAAAAAGGAGATGGTTAGTGAGAGGTACATATAAGTAAATGTTTGAAGAAAGGCAGCCTAGGAGAGGATATGATGAGAATGTAAAAATAATAATAATAATAATAAGTTGAGGAATGTATAATAATAATAATAATAATAAAAAAAGTTGAGGAATGTATAATAATAATAATAATAAAAAAAATTTTTGGGAGGAAGTAGGAACAAATGGATTTGACAGTTAAAAATAGGAGGGAGAGTTTTTAAACCCCTTTAACTCCCCAAACGTAGATGTACGTTTGTACGCTTTACTTCCGAACGTAGATCTACGTTTTTTTTTTATTCCTTCAAATTTAGCAAAGGGGCCTGAGTCGCCTAGACATGAGAGAATGGGTCTGGGGCCCTCATTGTGCACAGTTTTAAAAAAAATTTGGGCCCCCTTTTGGTACCTTGTGGGGAGCACCAGTTTAATTGGTGCCAGCTAGAGCAAATCTGGGGAAAAACATCGGGGATTCACTGATGTGTGGGTGGGTGTGAGTTGGACCTGACAACTTGTGCTATTTAGGTCTGATGCCATGCTTCTTCCTTCAGAGGATGTGATCTGACTAGGTGGGTCATTGTTCTAAGCGGGGGAGGGGGTGACATGGACCTGCCTTGCAGGGGCCAGTAGGCCTTCTGCAGTGTTCCTTCTTTTTATGTTCTTATGTATTCGGCAGGCTGGCTTTGGCTGTCTTTTGTCTATATTTTTCTGTCTATATCTCTGTCTATCTAGGTAGTAGGTTGGAGACAGCAACCGCCCGGGGAGGTACCCGTCCTGCCAAGTGAGTGAAAAACGAAAGCCTGTAATTGTTTTACATGATGGTAGGATTGCTGGTGTTTTTTTTTCTGTCTCAAACATGCAAGTTTTCAGGTACATTTGCTACTTCTACTTACACTTAGATCACACTACACATTCATATAAAAATATATATACACACCCCCTCGGGGTTTTTCTTCTAATTTCTTACTAGTTCTTGTTTTTTTATTTTCTCTTATCTCCATGGGGAAGTGGAATAGAATTTTTTCCCCCGAAAAGCCATGCGTGTCGTAAGAGGCGACTAAAAATGCCGGGAGAAAGGGGCCCAGTAACCCCTTTCTCCTGTATATATTTACTAAATGTAAAAGGAGAAACTTTCTTTTTTCCCTTTTTGGGCCACCCTGCCTCGGTGGGAAATGGCCGACATGTTAAAAAGAAAGAAGATCTCTTTATATCTGTCTGTTTACCGACTGTCCAATTTTGTTTTCCCTTTTCCGCTTCTCTTTTGTCTCTCTTTACATGTTCACATAAGTACAGTTATTATACATATTGTAAATTACCTGGGAAAACCCCAAAAAATTCCCAGGAAAGTGCTAAAATGCTTGTAGATAATTAGACATAATAAGCATGAATGGCAAGTAATACGCATTTTCACTTCTGCATCGGTATAATCCCCTTTTGGGTTTTTACGAGCCGCACTCTGAGACTGAGAAAAAGAGACGGAAAGACACACACACAGGCAGACAGAAAGACAGATAAGCAGAGATAGACAGACAGATGGACAGATAGACAGACAGATAGACAGTGGAAAAAAAGAGGGGGTTCCCCTTTTTCCCCCCTTAACAATTTCATAAAAATTTTGGTTTCATTGGGCCCCCCCTGGGTCAGGGGGGGGGGTTTTAATTCCCTGACCAACTTTGTCATAACACCATTCTTCAAGGAGTTTCATATTATACTCCAGGCACACACAGGCAGACAGAAAGACAGATAAGCAGAGCTAGACAGACAACACAGACAACAGACAGACAGTGAAAAAAAACCCGGGTTCCTGGCACATTCATTCATCAATGTCATTGGGCTGTCAGTGTTATCTGACACTTGTCATAACACCATTCTTCAAGGAGTTTCATATTATACCCAGGCACACACAGGCAGACAGAAAGACAGATAAGCAGAGCTAGACAGACAGACAAAACCCCAGACAGACAGACAGTGAAAAAAAAGCGAGGGTTCCTGGCACATTCATTCATCAATGCCCATTGGGCTGTCAGTGTTATCTGACACTTGTCATAACACCATTCTTCAAGGAGTTTCATATTATACTCCAGGCACACACAGGCAGACAGAAAGACAGATAAGCAGAGCTAGACAGACAGACACAGACAGACAGACAGACAGTGAAAAAAAAAGGGGGGTTTCCCCTGCGCATTCATTCATCAATGTCAGGGGGCTGTCAGTGTTATCTGACACTTGTCATAACACCATTCTTCAAGGAGTTTCATATTATACTCCGGGCACACACAGGCAGACAAAAGACAGATAAGCAGAGCTAGACAGATACGGGACAGATAGATAAACAGATAAATAGATAGACAGATAGATAGACATGATAGATAGATAGACAGATAGATAGACAGATAGATAAAAACAGACAGACAGATAAACAGAAAAATATAGACAGATACAGCCAGTGTAAAAAAAGCAAGGGTTTCCCCTGCACACATTCTTTCACCAATGTCACTGCCTTATTAGTAGTTATTTGACAATTGTCATAACACCATTCTTCAAGTATTTTCCCATATAGTATACTCAGTACAGTGGACCCCGGTGATCGTCCTGCTCAAAACACGCACTTTTATGTAAGTGTTTTTTTTTAAATGCTTTTATAAGTATAGTTTTGGGGGGCTAAAAGGACTAGTCTACTTTACATTATTTCTTAAGGAAAAAAATTCGGTTGGTAATGGCACTTGGGAAAAGCATTCTGTTACGAAAATGGACGAACACCATTGGTCCCCTGTATGTCTAAAACATTGCTGGGACCTATAAATACTTCAAAATAATTTTGACAATAGTAAATTTTCCAAGGCAGGTGAAAATGTTCACCTGTTGGGTGATTGGGGACTATTTGAGTACTATTTAAAAACCTAATATTGTGTTGGAACAAAGATTGGCTATGAAATCACAAGAACTTTTTAAATTGAATTATCAGAACATAAAAATTATATAAATTAAAATAAAAACTTTGGAAAAAAAATATATCCAGTACTTCTGCAAGCGGGGGAGGACTTGATGTTGCCATCAGGTGGGGATCCAGCACCAACTTGGGGGTTTATATCTTGGGTAAGTACTGGCCCTTTAAAAATTTTTTTTTTCCCTATCCTGTTTATAAAAAAAGCGCCCCACGAAAAAATAATAAAAATAATTTTTATTTAGACATGATAAAAAAAATGTACTACATAGTTATAGGTATAAATGGGGTGCACATGCCAAAAGCCCCTAATATGCTGACTTGGGGGCATTCTTAAAATTAATTAACAGTAGACTAGATGGAAAAATATTATGGTTGATAATTTACAAAATAAGTATAATTGTGTATTTAAGGTGTAAATTTGAATATAAGTTGAACATAATAATAATAATAATAATAATAATAATAATAATAATACTTTATTGAGACATGGTAAATGATACATGGTTGGGTAGACAAGATACATAGGTATTAAGGATGTACATGCATAATAATTTATTAATGTACATACATAATGTACATAATGTACATACATAATAATTTATTAATTGCAGCAATGCAATTAATTAAACCAGATCAGACAAATTAAAACCATTAGTTGTAGGGTTGTGTGGGTTAAGAATGCATTGCTAGTGTGTGAAACAGTGGTTTGTAGTTATAGGAAGGTTGATGCTGGAGGGAAGAGGAATCATTGCTAGAATAAAGATAGTATTATTATTATTATTATAAATCTCCATCTTTGACTACCTCGCATTAGTTTTTTTTTTTTTAAACGTCGGCCATTTCCCACTGAGGAGGGTGACCCAAAAAAAAGAAAACCAAAAAAGAAAGAAAATATTTTCATCATCATTCAAAAAATTTTATCTCACTTACTAATCACTGTCTTTGATGGCGCTCAAAAAAAAAAAAAAAAAAAAAAAAAAAAAAAAAAAAAAAAAAAAAAAAAAAAAAAAAAAAAAAAAAAAAAAAAAAAAAAAAAAAAAAAAAAAAAAAAAAAAAAAAAAAAAAAAAAAAAAAAAAAAAAAAAAAAAAAAAAAAAAAAAAAAAAAGGGGGGGGGGGGGGGGGGGGGGGGGGGGGGGGGGGGGGGGGGGGGGGGGGGGGGGGGGGGGGGGGGGGGGGGGGGGGGGGGGGGGGGGGGGGGGGGGGGGGGGGGGGGGGGGGGGGGGGTGTTACATTTCCGAGTCTTTTGCTTTGTAGAGATTGATTCTCGTGTGCAAGTTTGGTATAAACCCCAAGAATTTTCCACGTGTATATGTAAAATAATGTATCTCTCCCCCCTGCGTTCTAGAGAGTACAGGTTTAGGGGAAACCAAACGTTCCCGTAAATGGGTGGTTTTGCAGTTATGCGTGCCGTGAAGTTCTCTGCCCTTTTCAAAGGGCAGCAAATTTTCCCCCCTTGAAATGATTAGTGTCGCAAAATTTCCCGCCCAGATAGAACAAGCGATTAAGGGAACAAGGGGGGGCATTGGGTTTTGGGGTTTTCATTTTCCATCCCGTCATTTTTTTCCCGATGTGATTCTAATGTTTTGGTTCTTGAAGGTGAGATCCTCTGACAGTCCCCCCAGGGCTTTGACTTTTTTTCATTCTTTTTTGGGTTGGGAAATTGTTTTTTCTCCGATGAGATTTTAATTTACTCCGTTTTTTATCTGATTTGAAATTTCTCATCATTGAACTTCATATTGTTTTCTGCAGCGTATAAAAAAATCATGTTTGTTTCTTAATGCTAGTATTGTTTTCCCTTTTCCCGTGTGGGAAATTTGATCATGGGTAATGGCTCCCCCAAAACCCTTAACCTCAGTGGCCCCTAAGACAAAAATTCATTCCGAACCTCTCGTGCCTTACCGAAAGAATTTACTTCCTTAAAAATAATGTAAATGTTATGGAAATAGTTAGCTTAGTATGTATTATTCATAACAGGTTTTTACATTTAAGTGATTAGTCAGGTTTTACATTAAGTGATTATTCTACTTTGTTGGGAATGTTTGATATTGAGCATTTAGCTTTGGGTGAGAAGGTGGTTTTTTAGCATGGTTTTGAATTGGGGTACTGGCAGGGTTTCTTTGGCAATGACAGGTAATGAATTCCAAATTTTCGTGCCTTTTATATGCATTGAGTTTTTACATAGTGTTAGATGGACACGGGGAACATCGAGGAGTGATCTGTGTCTAGTGTTATGGTCATGT
The DNA here is from genome assembly GCA_009830355.1 of Cherax destructor. Classification (NCBI taxonomy): domain Eukaryota; kingdom Metazoa; phylum Arthropoda; class Malacostraca; order Decapoda; family Parastacidae; genus Cherax; species Cherax destructor. The sequence continues at coordinate 5,779 of WNWK01013517.1, forward strand.
GTCCTGTTAAAATTGGTAAGGAGAAGTTTGAGTGGTGGGTTAATATTTGCATAGAGTGTTCTATGTATGTAATAGGCACAGTAAAAAGTATGGATGTCTTGTATGGTGAGTAAGTTTAGGTTTTGAATATTGGTGGAGTATGTTGTCTGGAGTGTGAATTTGTTATCATTCTAACTGCTGCCTTTTGTTGTGTTATTAGTGGTCTGAGATGAGTTATTGATGTAGAGCCCCATGCGCAGATTCCATAGGTGAGGTAGGGGTAAATGAGTGAGTGATATAGGGTAAGGAGAGCTGGTTGTGGAATATAGTACCGTATCTTGGATAGTATTCCCACGGTCTTTGAGACTTTCTTGGAAATTTGTTGTATATGTGTCTGAAATTTGAGGCCACTGTCAAGATGGATTCTAAGAATTTTCCCTCTGTGAGTTTTGTGATAGGGGACCCGTTTATCATTATGTTAAGTGGTGCGTTTGTTGCTCTGTTCCCAAACTGGATAAAATAGGTTTTATCAATATTGAGAGTAAGTTTGTTGGTCATCATCCAGGTAGATATTTTCTGCAATTCAGTATTTGCAGTGTTGGCTAGTATGTCTGGGCTTGGGTACGAGATAACGTATGTAGTGTCATCTGCAAAAAGTATGGGTTTGAGTAGTTGAGATGCATTTGGTAGGTCGTTAATGTAAATGAGAAAGAGTAGATGGGCCAAGAACACTTCCTGTGGGACACCTACGGTAATAGTTTGCGCGGTGGAGCTAGCTCCATTTGTGTACACATATTGGTTTCTGTTGCTAAGGTATGATTTTAGGTAGTTGAGGGAGTGTCCTCTTATACCATAGTGTGATAATTTAGGTGTAACAGATCATGGTCAACTGTTTAGTTAGTTAGTTCAGACTCTCAGGTAAGGACCCACTAGGGCGAGGGGAAGTGGGGACAGAAGAAGAATAGCCGGTGAGAGGAAGAGCTGAAGTTAGAAGAGAAAGAGTCAGGACTAAACCCAACAGTCTAACTACTATGTATGAATATGGTAACTGATAAAATTCCTCTCACTTCCACTTATATTTTTCTCTCCATAAATCATGGCTTTTTACAGTGGAATATCCGGGCCTCAGGGGGAAACCGGGGTGAGCTTCAGGTGTTGCTCCCCATTTTTTCCCCTTTTGGGGGTCTGTTTGCAAGAACCCAAATTACAATCCACTGTTATCGGGCCCCTTTTCAGGCTATGATTTGTTATATTCATGGACCCTTTTTCCGAGGGAAACCTTTAACGAAAGTGCTCTTCTTATACGCACTTTTTCCCCATCCGTCAGCTCTATGTTCCTTCTTCCTTACATTACCCCCAACCCCGTATCCCTTGAATAAGTGGTATACACTCTGTTCTTTATATCTCCCCCTTAAAGGGCAATGTTATCCCAGATGTTATTTTCGGGGTCTTTTCCCCACGACCCCCTTCTTTATTTGGGGCGATTTTAACGCACACCTTTTTCTCTGGGGAGGATGCCTGTGACTCCCGTGGCATTCAGTTGGAGGCATTTCATGCTTCTTTTCCCCCTCCATTTTTAAATCGGGTACCCCTACCCCCAGTCCCCGAACTCATTTTTTTTCTCCTGCAGATCTTTCCATCTGCTCTTTCAAATGTCCCGACTTCACCTGGTCTGTCCCCCCGGACAAGGACGGATCATTTCCCAATCATCCTTAAGTCCCCTGTTTTCTCCACCTCCTCATTGCCCATGTGGCATTTTGCCCGGGGCGAAATGGGCCCTTTTACGCACATCTTACTGCCTTTCAGGGGTTCCCCCTGTCCTCCTTGATGGGGTTTTTACATCCCCTTTTCTCCCCCCATTTTCCCAACCTTCACATTCTATTCCCAAACCTGGGGAAAAGCATCCCTAAAATGCGTGCCTTGGTGGTCTCCTGCTTGTGCTGGGCAGTGTGTTTGAAACTTGCTGCGGGGGGCGGGTATCGATAAACAGAACCACAGAGAGATTTTGTTTTAAGCAGAAGAGAGCTATTGTCAAGGGGAAATTTGCGTGGATGTTCGCCCCCTGGCGAGATTCTTTTCCCTACTGTCACTTACCCTTCCCCGATGAGTGCAGTCTGGAAAAATGCAGAAAATTAAGTGGTAAATTCTCCCCCCGGCTCCTGTTTTTCCAGGTTGCTGGGGTAGGAAGAAAGAAAACCCTTTTGCCGTTGCCACGGGTTGGTAACCATCTCGTCCGCTTTTCTCGGGGGCTCCATCTTGCCCCTGTTCCTTTCTTCTAAGTCTGCCACCCAAATTTTAAAGCCCTTAGTTTTTTCTTCTCTTAGAAAGAACCCTATAATGTCCTTTCCCTTAAGAACTGGAGGCAAACACTCTCGCCCCGATCATCGGGGGAAAAGGCGCAAAATATTCGAGCACATTTACATCAGCCCTTTTACTGTCCTCTTGACTTTTTAATCTTATATGGTCGAAAGGGGAGTTTTTCCCCCCAGCTGGGGAAGTCTGCTATTGTTCCCCCTTTTGAAAACCAGGCTAGGGGACTGACCCCTCTCCTCCGTCCCATTGCTTTTACCAGTCAGTTTGCGGGGAGGGAAACGCCTAGTTAATAGACGTTTGATGTGGTATTTAGAGATAAATAGTCCCCCCTATCGTATGGCCTGAACGTTCTGCCTTTGGGCCCCCTTGCTGGCTTAAATCGTATATTGTAATCCCTTTTGCGAAAAACCCAAATTCGTTATCCCCATCTTTTTGACCTTGAAAAACATGATACAACTTGGAGATATAATATTTTGGGCCCCGGGGCCCACTCCCAGGCCCCCGGGCAACCTACCATTCTTTCTTAAGGGCTTTCTTAACTGACAGACTTTTGGGGCCCGGGTTAGTAATGAACTTTCCCCGGGAATTTGTCCAAGCTAAAAAGGTGCCCCCGGGGGGATGTGTTCTGAGCAAACATTTTTTCTGCTTGCTAAAAATAATCGGCATTTTGTTCTCCCATCCAATATTTGGTCATCGCTCTATGGGAGGGACTTTGCTAAAACTTGTGCGGGTGCTGACTGTCACCTCACAGTTTCCCCCCAGCATGCCATCAACCGGGTTTCGGGATTGGGCCACCACCCCACGGGTTTAAATTTTCTAGTGGCAAAACTCATCAAATTACGTTCACTAGACGTTCAGTCCCCCTCTGATCATCCATTGAAACTATACCCCCCACGATTCCGGGAACGTGATACAGTCAGGTTTCCCCGGCCTCCCGTTTGACCGGGTTTTCCTGGAAACCTCACATTTCCCCCTCTTTAAGGGACTTTTTCATAGCCCTGGGAAACCCCCTTAAAAAAACCCCCGCACATCTTTTATGGGGGTGATCGTAGAACTCTTTCCTACATTGCCCCAATTTATAACTTTAAATTTTGGTGACCAGATATATTCGGGCCTCTCCTGCCACTCTTTTCCCGTTTAAACCCATCCATACCAGGGGGGTTATGCTTTGGGCCTTTGGGGCTTTTTTCCCCCCGGTTTAGAGCCCTATGTAGAAAACGAACATTCCATCCTTGTCCCCATCGTCGTGATCACATTGCATTCGCCATTATTTCGCCTCATGACCTCCCCCAAACCTTCCGTTTTGGATTGTCACAGAAACTGTAGGCGCCGTTATTTGTTGCCCCCCCTGTTTCCTCCCCTTTCTTCCCTCTGCATTCACTCTTTTTCCTTCAGCTTCCCCTTTATATGTTCATGGGGTTTTTACCCTTTCCTCTACCCCTTTGGGGAAATTCCTGCTGTCCGTGTCTGTTTTTATTTTCCCCTTTCCTTCCGGAAAACCCAACTGCCTTGGGGGGCCCCCTCTTTTTTTCCCCGAAACCCTTTCCCGTTCTCATTCCCATGCCATTGCAGTATACCCGATGGTTCAAAGTCATCTGACGGGGTGGGGTTCCAGCAGTGTTTCCCCGGGCAGCGTTCGAAACATCTATTACCTCGCCAGCATATTTACGGCTGGTTTTATCCCCTTCTTGTGGCATTTTCCCTATTGCATCTATGCCTGTATCACCATTTGTGGTCTTTCCCAGCTCCCCCAATTTCTTTTACAGGCTATCCGTAAAATTGATACACCTCACCCCCAGTTCTTTATTCCCCCTTTGGGTTTCGCCGGGGGACCTTTTGCAAAAAAGATATTGTCCTTTTTTTGGGGCCCTGGTCATGTTGGCCAAAAGGGCGGGGAACAGGCAGACCCCTGCTGCGCGGTCGGGAATCATGACCTTCCAGTTTCATATAGAGGGGTTCCTTTCCCGGGGCTATTTTTGGGTTTGCCACTCCCCCCTTCGACCCTTGGCACAACCCGGTCTAATTTTCTGAATAACAAACTTAAATTTCCCCCTTAAAGGGAATTTTGGTTTCGGCCCCTTTTTCTTGTCACCAATGTAGGGGGAGACTACACTCTCCCCGCATTTAAAACTAAAAATTACTCCCGGTATCTCATGGGGGGCTCCCTGCCCCTCTCTGTGAGCATTGTCAGGTTCCAGTGTCTGTTCGACATATCCCGGGTTGGGCTGCCCCCCTATCCCAAGAGCACGCAGAATTTACCTCTAATGACGTCTTTGGTTTTTGCGGCCCCTTTTTTTACCTTCCCTTTTTTGCAGATGGACCCCCCTTTTAAACCCAACTCTCATTGACTTTTTTTACAGAAACTACCCTTTCTACACAAACTCTGAAGATTATACCTCTAGCACCTCCCCCCCAATCCCCCTTTTACCCCGACCCTTTCTACCCTCCACCCCTTTCACTATCCACCATCATCTTGCCTCCATACCCTACTAATTCCCCATCTCCCCCTTACAACCCCCTCCCGATCCTACAAAACCTGCAGGGTGTATAACCCCTGTGGTTTTTGCGCTTCTTTTTAAATTAAAAATAATAATAATAATAAAAACAATTAATCCGTTTTCCCCAAAAAAAAATTCACATACAGTGGGGACCCCGACTTGATGGGCCCAACTACCCTTTTTTGTAAGTTTATTTTTTTTTTAAATTTCTTTTGTAAATTTAATTTTGGGGCTAAAAAGGGTTTGTCTATTTTAAATATTCCTTATGGGGAAAATTCGTTTGGGAATTGGGGATTTAACAGCATTCTGGAATGAAAAAATGTAAATCGAGGTACCACTGTACTAAATTAAAAACAAAAAATATATATATATATAATTTCATTTTTACCTTTATTGAAGAAATTGCAGGCATCTGGAAGGGAGAGTTGCTGATAGGGGGAGGGAAAAAGTGGTTTTGGAAAATTTCCCCCCAAAAGGACTTCAGGTGTCAAAGCCCTCTTGGGGTTATTTCCCCTTTTTGGTCTTTTAATGCCACTAGGGCCCGGGTTGAGAGTCCCCGACCCCCGCCTTGGGGAACTGTCCCATAGTCCTCTGTTTCTGGCGACCCTTAACACTTTCCTGAAGTGCGACATGGCTCTGTCACTAAATGGCTGCACAGAAGGCTCATTTCAGCTTGCTCAGGGGGGTGTCTTTCAACAAATGTCTGCAACTCATTCCACTTTGTAAAACATCTCCTTAAGCACTGAAAGGGGACCTCCTTCTGTCTCTCACCCTCCTCCCTTTGAAGCAATAACCTCCCGCGGGTCCCGTTGTTTTCCAGATGAAGCTCTTGCAGCTCTTCAGTTTTAGCTCTACCCCCGTGGGCCTTCCCCCAACTCTTCCACCTCCCCCACTCACCTCCAACCCCCGGCTGTTCCCCAATGCCACAATAGAGTCCACAACAGGCACAGGGTCGTCAGGGGGCAAGGTCGGGTCCCGCCTCAAATCCTTCAAAAAACCCCCTGTTGGACACAACCTGGCCACAATGGTCTCCCAAACAGAGTTCAAAAATCCTGGGTCCTCCCCCCCAAGCCTTACCTATAAGGCGTATGCAATGCACAATGTTGAAATGATCTTTTTTGAACTCTCTTAAAAGGGCAACTCAGTGTCCCAGAAAAACCCAAAAAACTTTTAAACAGGTTTGGTGTTTATTGAAGTTGGGAAATGCCTGCTGGTCCATGGGCTGGAGGGGAGGGTGGTGTTGGGGGCGTTTTACTCTGATGAAATTAAACTTTGTCAGACAAACACTCTTCCCAAATTTGAGGGGGAGCAGGAGCATTTCCAGTATCAAGGGACTTAGTGGCAATTTCTTTTCAAAGGGGGTATTTCTTCACAGTAGGGGGCCCAAAAACTCCCGTCCCCCCATTCCTTGAAAATCTCCGTAGGACCCATGCCTTGGGTTGCCCTTCCCAAAGCACACACCCAAAATTTTTCTTGTCAACCTTTTTTAAATTTTTGAAGGGTCTGGGATTTTCAGGGGATACACCCCGTAAAACTTACTTTTAAAAACCCACCCAGCATTAGAAAAAAAAACATGAGGTTACCCCGTCTTTTATAGGCTTTTTCCTGGTTTTGCCTTTTTCCCCCTGGTAATGTGGTCCTTTGGGCATTTTCTTCCAAAACAGGCCTGTTTCATCACAGTTAAACACTTGTTGGGGGGGAATTGTTCCCTTTTACGAACCCCCAAAATTTATGTAAAAATTTTTAGCTGCATTTTTCTGAGCTGGCTGCCTCACCTGTCTCCAAAACCCGTTTTATGCCACTACGTTTTTTAAAACCCGCCCAAAACCCGCCTTTGCTGGCTTTAAAAACCTTTGCCTCACCACTGGTTGCAGGCATTGTCTTGACAAGATCTGCGTGCAACTTCCTTTTCCTTTTCCTTTGTTATCGCCATGGAAAAACCATCACCCGCTCTCTGTTTTTTATGGATCCACACTGTCCTTTAAAACCCCATCCACTGTTTTCGATCTATTTTTCGTTAACATATCAACCCCCTTTTTCAACATTAGCTTCCTTGACTTATTTCTCTTTGCCAGGGTAGGGCTGATAGTAGATGGGGTTTTTTTAAACCTGGGAAGATCACTCAGGCGGGACGCCACTATCATATTTTTCAAATCTTTCTTCAGTTCGATGGTGTTCCTCACTTTCTTTAAAAGGGGGGGCCACTAAGAAAACTTCTTTTGGGCCCATGGTAAATTATTTTACAGTGACAATCACTAAAGCACCAAAAAAAACACCAAATGTAGTGTGAATGTTTTTAAAGAGGGGCTAGGTAATGTTTTTCCCCAATGGTAAACAACGCTTAATTGGGGGCCTTTGGTTTGCGCGGCCAGAGCGGCAGACAAAGGGCAAAACATTCGAAACACGAGGCCCTTTTTCGGGTTCTTGAAATCGTAAAAAAACTTACGGGAAAAACCCCATGTTTCGAAATAGGAACCTTACGAAAATGGGGTCCAATTTTAAATGGGGAAAATCAGGGGTATCTGGGGAGTTAGGGGCTAAGGGAAAAGGGGGAGCAATAATGTTAAAAAGGGCCAGTTATGGAAGGAGAAAAGGGTATAAATGTGTAAATTCAAAGGGTTATGTGGATTAAAAAAAGGGTTGGATGCGAAAAAGTGGTTATAATAAGCGGGATGCACCTGGGGAAGAGAGGAGGTGGGGAGAGTGAGAGATTTTGGGGGGATGTTAAACGAATGTATAGGAACCTTTGGGAAACCCAAAAGGGGAAGGAATTTGTATTGGGGGGCCCAAATGCCAAAAAAAGGAGGGAAAAATGTAGAGAGGGTGTGGTAGGTAAGTTTGGGGTGCCAGGGGGTAAAGAAAAAAGTTTGATTGAACTTTGTTAAAAAAAGGGGGTTTGGGTTTTAGGTAATATATATTTTAATAAAAAAGGATAAATAAATAACAAGATATGATGGGGCATAATGACAGTAGTTTGTTGGACTATGTTTGGTAGATAAAAGACTGTTGAGTAGACTTCAGGATGTAAATGTTTTTAGAGGGGCCACAGATATATTAGATCACTTTTTAGTTGTAGCCAAAGTGGGGGTAAAAGGTAAAATGGGATACAAGGAAAATAGAAGCAGGAAGAAAAGAGGTGAAGGGTTTTTAAACTAAAAAAGGAGGCAGTTAGGGTAAAATATAAACAACTATTGGAGGATAGATGGGCTGTGGATGTGGCAAGGGGGTCGAAGATGAGGAGTGGGTTAAAGAATTTAGTGTTAGAGGTTAGCGAAGTTTGTGGGCAGGAAAGTGGGTGGGGGGAGGGAAGAAGGCGTTGGTGGAATGATGATGAAAAAAAGTATAAGGGAAAAAAGTTAGCATAGAGAGGTTTTACAAAGGAAGTGATCAGGAGGAAAGAGTATATGAAGAAAAAAAGAGGTTAAGAGAGTGGTCAACATAAAAAAAAGGGGAGCAAATGAGAGAATGGGGGATTTTCAACAAATTTTGTTGAAAATAAAAAAAAGGGGGAAATTTTTGGGGGAGTTTTGGGACAGTTAAAAATGGAGAGGAGAGTTATTAAATGGAGGTTAATATGGGAAGATGGAGGGAATTTTTTGGGGAGTTGTTAAATGTTGATAAAGACGGGGAAGCTGGTTTTTGTTGTAGGGCAGGGGGAAATTATCTTGTAGGAGTGGGAGAGCCAGTTGTGAGTGTGGGGAATTTCTGAGGCAGTGGGTAGAATGAAGGGGAAAGGCAGCTGGGATTGATGGGATAAAGGTAGAAATGTTAAAAGCAGGCGGAATATATTTTTTGGGGGGGTTTTTATTTAAACATGTATGGAAGGGGGTAAGGTACCTAGGGGACTGGCAGGGGGCGGTATTTTCCTTTGTAAAAGGCAAAGGGGAAAAAGGGGAGTGCAAAAATTATGGGAAAATAAGTCTGTTATATACCAAATAAAGTTTTTGGTGTTATTTTAAAAGAATTAAAAGTAAGACGGGGGCAGAATGAGATGAACAAGGGGCGTTGGGAAAGGTAGGGGTGTGTAGACCCAATTTTGCATAAAAAATATAGGTGAACAGTATTTGGATAAGGGTAAAAAGGGGTTTTTTTGGCATTTATGGATTTGGAAAAGGGAAAAATAGGGTTGGATGGGAGCAAAATTTGGGAGATTTCAGGTGTTGAATAGGGGTTCAAAAACAGTGAAGGCTTTTTTGAGGATATGAGGCTCAGGTTAGTTTAGGAGAAATTTTTCTCGGTAAAAAATAGGCCTTAGCAGGGGTGTGTGATGTCACCGTGGTTTTTCAAATATTTATAGATGGGGTTTAAGAGAAGTGAATGCAAGGGTCTTCAGAGGTGGGGTTAAAAGACAAAAAAAACAAAAAAAAGTAAGAGTTGTCACAGTTGCTTTTTTTCTGATGACACTGTGCTTTTGGGGGAAATTTTGAAGAGAATTGAAGGTTGGTGGATGAATTTGAAAGGTTATAAAAGAAAAAATTGAAAGTGAATATAGGAAAAGTAAGGTGATGGGATAACAAAAAAATTAGGGGACGAAAAATTGGATATCAATTTGGGGGGAAGTATGGGGGTGAAGTATTCGAATTTGGGAGTGGACATGCAGAGATGGTCTTTAAGGGTGAGGGAATCATGAATTGATGAGGGGGAAAAAGGGGGGTTGCCTTTAGTCTGTGGAGACAAAAAACTTTGTCCCTGGGAAATTAAAGTGGAATGTAGAGTATATTTAAAAAACTCTTTTAAAGGGGGTGAACATGGGATAATGTCACAGGGGAAGGGTGGAGGCAGTGGAGATGTCATATCTGAGGTCAAGTTGGTGTAAATATAGCGAGAATTTGGGGTTTTTAGGAGGAGGTGCGGCCCAAAAATATTATCCCGAGGGCAGGAGGGGTTGTTGAGGGGGTTCGGACATTAGAGAATGGAACAAACAGAATGCCTAGGTATAAATCTGTAGTGGAGGGAAGGGGGGGAGGGGTCCTAGGAAAGGTTTGGGGGGGAGGGGGAAAGAGGTTTGTGTGCGAGGGCTTTGATTTCCAGCAAGCATGCGGGGCGTATTTAAAGGGGTGAATGGAGACAAAAGGTTTTAATTTGCGTGCTGTTAGTGTGGAAATAACATTTAGAAGGTTAGGAAACCCGGGGGCCGAACTTGATCCTGGAGATGGGGAAATATAGTGTCTGCACTCTGAAGGGGGGGTGTTAATGTTTCAGTTTATAACTGTAGTGTAAAAGCACCCCTCTGGCAAGACAGTGATGGAGTGAATGATGACGAAAGTTTTTCTTTTCGGGCCACCCTGCCTTGGTGGAATCGGCGATGTGTTAATAAAAAAATAAAAAAATATTATATTTATAGATGGATTGAAAAAGGAAGTGAATGCTAGAGCATTTTTGAGACATGCATATTTAGTAGATAATACAGTAAATCTGATAAAAGGGGGTTACTGTAAGGGAAGTTGCAGAGGTTAGTGGGGGGTCTTTGATAGGGTGTTAAAAAAAGGATACATAACATTATTTTTAAGGGAAATAAATTGTTTGGGAATGGCACTTGAGCAGGCTTCTGGAATAATTTGCTCATAGAAAAAAAAAGTTTTTTTTTTGTATTTGACATGTTGAAGTGACCCCAATATAAGAGCTGTGAAGGTATACTATAAACCACTTGACCAGCCTGAATTCTAAAGGTGGTAAATACAATGCCTACAGTGCTTGTGTTTTTAAGATGAATGAGGATGTTGTTCTACTGGGCTAACGTGATTGTGATGTTCATGCACTTATGAAAAAAGTTGTGTTTTTTTCATTTGGTTATTACTTTGGTAGGAAATAACCAGTTTTTAAAAAAAACCCACAAAATTTGAAAATAGTGAATTTAAGATGTGTATTGGCAAAAACTTTTTCCCAAAAGGCCCCAAGAACTCGGGGTTCTGTGATTTTAAAAAAGACAGCATAGTGTATTGCTTGAAATTGGGACTTTTATTTAGGAAGTAAAATGTGTAACCAAAATATTAAAACGTTTAGCCACAATGGCCATCATTTCAATAAAAAGTAGAAATGGGTGGGGGGGAAAGGAGGTAACCCCGAAATTTTAAATTTATTTCATTTTGTAAAAAGTAAAAAGATAACCTGAGAAGTGGTTTAAAACTGGGGCAGGCAAACGAAGGGGGAGGGGGGATCACAGTGGAATCGTCCACTACTGTAAGTGGGTTCCACTGTGATCCCCTTTTGACTCCCTGCCCCACAGTATATAAGCCACTTCCCCGGCCCCTATGTTGTACTTTCTAAAAGGGTGATGGACTGAACACATCATTCCGGGCCCCTCAAACTCCCCCCTCTTTAATTTTTGGACTGATAACCCAATTTTGGCAAATTTCATAAGTTTCCCTTCAACTTTTGTTTAAAAACCTTTTTATCACACAAATAATGTAAGTGGTTCTTACAAAAAAATTTCCCTGAGCAAATCAGAAAATCTTGAACCAAATCGTACTGTATTATCCTTCTAGAAGATTTTGACCTAAGATTAAAAGAGGAAAATAAGTGGTAAAAGGAACAGGGAGCATTTTGCTCCACCTAAAGCACTACCGGGAAATACTAAATTTAGGCTAATAACACATACAAGAGTATTCTTAAAGCTTTTTTGACAAGTTTGTGCTGCATAAAACAGCAGTTCTTACTGGGGAAGGGGTTTTGGGCCGTCATGAACATTGAAACCATTACTGGCTGATAAGGTAATGACCGGAAAGTTTTTTTTTGCTAATTTCTAGTTTGAAAGTAATGTAGATAATAATAATAATAATAATAATAATAATAATAATAATAATAATAATATTTTCATTTCTTTTGCAAGTTACAAGTATACATAGTTTTTGGGTTTACAATTAAAAAACCAATGCCAAGGAGGGGCCCACTGGCATGCCATGGCATTAGGGGCAGCTTATTCTAAAGACTTATTTACTAAGTACTAATACTAGAGAAATTTATTAAGTTTATTCTAGTTATAAAAATTATTTCAAATTACAATATGATTATACATACTATTAAAAAACAATACTAGAAAATTGGGTTGAGTTAATTCTAGTTGTATATTTTTTTTTCCCAAGTTAAATATGTTGATGCTAAAATTAGTAAAATAACAATACTAGAAAAATTTTTTTGATTTTCCCCAAAAAGTTATATTTTTTTTTCCAAAGAAATATGATGAAAAGGAAATTGCAACAGGGTGTTAGGGGGGATGACAATATAAAACTGGGGATTATCTTAAGTAAAATAACATTGGGTTTGAATGTTTGTTACAGTATGAGATTTAGTATAGGGGGAGTAGGTGATTTTTGAGAAGAGTCTTGAATTAAATTTTCTGAAAAGGTTTTAACTTAATATTTACTGGTAATGAACCCAGATTGGGGGCCCTTTTGTGCATAGAATTTTTACATTGGTTAGTATGGACTGGGGGAAGGCCAAATAGTGATCTGTGTCTTGTGTGGGGTCGGTGGGACCTATTAAAGTTGTTGGGGAAATTTTGAGCGGGGGGGTTGATTTTTAAATGTAGAGTTTTATGTATGTAGAAGGCACATGAATAGGGTTTTGAATTTTTTTTACAGAGAGTAGTTTTAAAGTTTTGAATATAGGTGGAGTATGCTGTCTAGAATGGGAATTTGTTTTTTCCCCTGACTGCAGCCTTTTGGGGGGTTTTATAGGGGAAAAGGGTTTTAAATTGTTTGTTAAAAACCCCAGCACAAAATTTCATAGGTAAATAAGGGTAGATAAGTGAATGATATAGTGCAATGAGAGCTGGTTGTGGCAAATAATTGTATCTTTGATAATATACCTACTGTCTTTAATTTTCTTGGAAATTTGTTGTATGGTTTTTGGGAAAAATTTAAGACATGTCCCAAAGGGGGATTCCTAGGAATTTTCCTCTGTTGGGCCCTTTTGATGGGTGAACCAATGAACGTTATGTTAAGTGGAACATTTGTGGCTTTGTTTCCAAACTGAAATGAAGTAGGTCTTGTCAGTAATTAGATAAACTTTTTGGCCTTTAAACCCCTTTTTATTTTCAATTCGGCATTAACAGTGTTGGCTAGTATGACTGGATTTGGGTGAGAGGGGGAAAATAAGGGTCATCTGCAAAAAAATGGGTTTGAGAGTTGTGATGCATTCGTTAAATCGTTTATGTAAATGAGGAATAAAGGGGGCCCTTTGGACCCCCTTTCCCCAAGGGCCACCCCAATTTTTTGTGTGGAAGAGTTCTCTCCATTTGTGTACACGTACTGGCTTCTGTTGCTAAAGGGACAACTTTAGGGGAGAGTGGGTGCCCCCCAATACCATAGTGGGTAATTTTGTGAGCAAAAATCATTTGTCGACTGTATCAAAATGCTTTGCGTAGGTCTATGAAGACCCGGGGGTAAAAACCCTTTCTTTCCCTTTTAAGGGGGTATATTAACTCTAACATGTGTGTTATAACGTTTTTGCTCTTGGTTTGTCCTGGGAAACCAAAAATTTACAGGGGTTGAGTACATTGTGTGGGGACGAGGTAGGAATAGATCTGTCTATGAATTAATTTTTTAAGATTTTAGAAAGCAGTGGTAAATTTGAGATTGGTCTAAATTTTTCAAATCAGTTTGGTCACCCCCTTTGTGGATCAGGGTGACCCTAGCTATTTTTAGGGAAATTTATGGGAAGGTAGAAGATTCCCAAAGGATTTATTGAATAATGCTGCTTAAAAAGGGGACGGGATGTGTGGCTTTTTTGTACAAAAAGGGGGGTAAGCTGTTTATGTCTCCTGCTTTGTTTTTAAGGGTGTTGATTTAATTTTAGACTTCAATTGAGTTGGTAGGAGCTAGGGGAAAAGTGTATCTGGGTAGGTGTTGGTGAGGTAGTCTGTTGGGCAAGTGGAGCCCCCTTTGGGGTTTTCCTCGCTAGGGTTCTTTCCTATGGTGGAGAAAACACATTAAGTCTGCTGTCTCAGTTGGTGAGGAAATAGGGGGTTTGTCTCTTTTGATAATTTTTATGGTATTGTTTGTGGATACTTTTTTTTTCCCAGAACAGATAGGGTTTTTCCCGGTCTTTTTTATTTCCCCTTTTTGGGCTGGAGTCTGTTCTCCCTTTTTTTGGGCCTTCTTATCAGGCTAGTAAGGATTGATGGTAGTGTTTGGATTGTTCTCTGGTTTTGGGGCCCTTCTGTATTGTTTTTTATATTGATGCCTCTTGTTTATAGATTTAAGGATGCTGGGTGTTTGAGGTTGTTAATCTCTTGGGTGTGATCTGTTTAGTTTTTTTAGGGCAAAATCTGTTAAGGGGGTTGTGTGTTTTTTAAAAAAGTAATTGATGCATGCCCTTAGTATCTGAATATGTTTCTAATTCATTAAGATCAATGTTTTTCATAGCTGATATAAAAATTTTTAACAGCTGACTCATTATGTAGTCTGAAGGAACTTTTGGATTTTTTGGGGGAAAAAGTAAGAGAAGGGTAGGGAGTGGTCTTTTTTTTTGATTATGCTTTTATTTTAAGGGGTATAGTGTTTGTCCAAAATGTGGGCTAATAAGAGGTATTATTCTCAAAAGATTCTTGTAGGTTTTGGGTATTGTTGGTAGTAATAACAGTTGCTCATAGTGTTTGTGAATTCAGTTACCTTTGGGTCCTGGGAGGAGATTTATGTTGAAATCTCCTGTGAGCAGCAAATGACCTTTTTTAAGGCGTGAATCCATTATCAGGTTTCCTAGTTTTTTACTAAAGTGGTGGATGTTTGACTACCTGGAGTCTACCTGGAGAGAATTCCAGGGGTCAATGCCCCCGGCCCCGGTCCGTGACCAGGCCCCCTGTTGGGCCCGAGCCTGATCAACCAGGCTGTTTACTGCTGGCTTTCACGCAGTCCCAAAGTACGAACCACGCCCAGCTGGTCAGGTACCCACTTTGGGGGCCTGTCCAGTCCCCCTTGAAGACATCCCGGGGGTTTTTTTGGTAATCCCCCCGATGTATGCTGGGAGGCAGTTGGGGCAAAAACTTGGGCCCCCGACACTTATTGTGTTGACTGTGGGGTTTTGTAGATGTTTATCACTGTGAGGGGTTTCTGCAGGTCTTTTTATTTAAATTTAGCTATAATATATTCTCCATGTTCATCCCCTTTTGCAAGAGTTTTTTTAAATTTAAGTTGGGGTCTGTATAATATATTGCTGTTCCACCCCCCGCTGGTCTGTCCACAGTTGTGAATGGCTGTGTAACCTGGGATGGCATAGACACCTGTAGTATCAGGCTTTAGCCAGGTCTCAGTGAGTGTGATGATTGACATATTGGTCTTGGGATTGGGGTAGTGCTGTAGGTCATCATAATGTTTGCTCAAAAAATCTAACATTGTAATTGAAAAATAGTTAAGTTATTTTTGGGTCTGAGTAATGTCTTTGCTTGATCTGCTGTGTAATAGTTACAGTTGCTGTTGGAATCATGCAAGTTTTTAATAAAAGGGTTTATATCAGGATCAATGCCCCCGTAATCAAAGGGTTTAGTGTGATTCTATAAAAAAGACTTGGAAAAAGGATTATGCTAAAAAATGAAGGTACTAGATTAAAAACATTTTTCTAATAGACAGTGGCCCGTAGTGAACTGTCATCTTCATTGAAAACATTTTTAAAAATGTTCCCTTTCACTGAGTTTAACAAATTATCCTGTGGTTTTTGTGTTCTCAGGTGATGAGGCCAGGGTCTCCATTTTATATACAGTATGTATATATATAATAGAAACAACCCTAAACCCCTATTTAAATGTATTTTATAATGAATAGGCTGAATTTTTCTCCATTTTTCAAAAATTTATTGTATTTTACTAGAATTGTACTTTATTCATAGAAAACTAACAAGAGACAAACGATGCTATAACACACATGTTAGAGTTAATATACACTGCACTTGGAGAAGAAAGTCCCGCTGGGAATCTTCATAGACCTACGCAAAGCATTTTGATACTACCATGATTTATTGCTCACAAAATTAGCGCACTATGGTATTAGGGGGCACCCACTCAACTACCTAAAGTCGTACCTAGCAACAGAACACAGTACTGTACACAAAATGGAGAACTCTTCCACTCAACAAATTACAGTCGGAGTCCTCAAGGAAGTGTCCTGGGGCCAATTCCTATTCCCATTTACATAAACGACCTACCGAATGCATCACAACTACCTCAAACCTATACTATTTGGTAGATGACACAACATATGTCTTCTCTCACCCAAATGGTCATACTAGCCAACACTGTTAATGAATTACAGAAAATATCAACAGTTGATGAAGACAAATAAGCTTACTCTCAATACAGACAAGACCTACTTCATTCAGTTTGAAAACAAAGCACAATGTTCCACTTAACATAACGCTCAATGGTTCACCCATCACAAGGACTCAGAGGGAAAATTCCTAGGAATCCACCTTGACAGTAGTCTTAAATTCCAAACACACACACAACAAATTTCCAAGAAAATCTCAAAGACAGGTATATTATCAAAGATACGCTATTATGTGCCACAACCAGCTCTCATTGCACTATATCATTCTCTTATCTACCCTTATCTTACCTATGGAATCTGTGCATGGGGCTCAACAACATTAAATCATCTTAGACCACTCATAACCCAGCAAAAGGCTGCAGTCAGGATGATAACAAATTCCCATCAGACATCATACTCCACCTATATTCAAACTTTAAAACTACTCAAATCGTAAAGATATTCATACCTATTCATGTGCCTTCTACATACATAAAACTCTACATGCTAATATCAACCCTCCACTCACCTCTCTCGACAACTTTAATAGGTCCACAACTAATGACACAAGACACAGATCACTATTTGACATACCCCGAGTCCATTCTAACCAATGTAAAAATTCTATCTAAAGGGCCCCAGAATCTGGAATTCATTACCAGTAAATATTATTAACCTTGTCGGAAAATCAATTCAAGACTCTTCTCAAAATCACCTACTACCTCATACTAATACTCATACTGTAACAAACATTCAAACCCAATGTTATTTTACTTAAGATAATCTCAGTTTTATCAGGTAGTAGGTTGGTAGACGCAACCACCCAGGAGGTACTACCGTCCTGCCAAGTGAATGTAAAATGAAAGCCTGTACTTGTTTTTTATGATGGTAGGATTGCTGGTGTCTTTTTTCTGTCTCATAAACATGCAAGATTTCAGGTACATCTTGTTACTTCTACTTACACTTAGGTCACACTACACATTCATGTACAAGTATACACACCCTCTGGGCTTTCTTCTATTTTCTTACTAGTTCTGCACCATATTTCCTTATCTCCATGGGGAAGTGGAACAGAATTCTTCCTCCGTAAGCCATGCGTGTCGTAAGAGGCGACTAGTAAAATGCCAGGAGCAAGGGCTAGTGACCCTTCTCCCTGTATATTACTAAATGTAAAAGGAGAAATTTTTGTTTTTTCTTTTTGGGCCACCCCCGCTGCGGGGAAATGGCCGACGCGTTGAAAGAAAGAAGAATCTCAGTTTTATGTTATCATCCTCCTTAACACTTGTTGCAATTTCAATTTCATATCATATTGTCATTTGAAATAAAATATATAACTAGAAGAAACTCAATAAATTTCTTAGTATTGTTATTTTACTAGTATAGCATCAACATATTGTAACTTGAAATAAAATATACAACTAGAATAAACTCAACCAATTTCTCTAGTATTGTCTTTTCAATAGTACATATGTATAATCATATTGTAAATTGAAATGATATATAACTAGAATAAACTCATTCAATTTCTCTAGTAATAAGTACCTAGTGAATAAGTCTCTTTAGAATAAGCTGCCCCTAATGCCATGACATGCCAGTGGCTCTCCTTGGGCATTACAGTTTTATACTTGTAACTACCAATAACTATGTATGCTTGTAACATGCAATGAAATAAAAATATTATTATTATATTATTGTATGAGGCCACTGAAAGATACGCCTTAAATAGTATACGTCAGACACACGGCGGTGTTGTCAGTCTTTCTATACCTCAAACAACAATGGAGGAGTTAAGTTTTCGTCGCCATTTTTTCTTTCGACACGGCTTAACTTACTTGCTACACTGTTAATGCTACATTTTATCACTGGCTGGCACTATAGCCTTTATCAACTCCTGCTGCTCTAGTATCATAACATATCGTAGAATCACTGAATCCACTAAGAAGACACATTCTCCTCTCAGCCCTTTACCACAGGGCTGGCGCTAGAGCTTTCTTTGGGCCCATGGTGGCTTATTTAGCAGTTGCAATAATGACAAAATGTATGGTATGAATGCGCGGTGGTGCTCACTGCTGAGTAAAATGGCACACTGACTTGGAAGGAGCGTTGTGCCATGTACGTGTCCAAGACGAATAGCCCGAGCTGATCATCATTTACTGAACCACATGTACGAAATGTATCATCTTCCGGAATTTAGCTGTCCGATGCCATCGTAATCCAGGGGTCCACTGTATAGTACAGTCATTATTCTTCATTTGGACAGACCATCTACCTCACTGTTATCTAGCATTTAATTAGATTAAGTATTGTTGAATGGTGTGATAAGATATTACAATGTATATTCTGGGTTTTTAGATGTTCAGTTTTTTTTATTATTATTTAGTGTTCATTTGAGATTGCTTTCTTCTTGTTTAATTGTAGTAGAGAAATATCAGATTCACATTTAAAATTATTTTCACAAGATGCTACGCTTTTTGTTTGTACTGTATATTACCTGCTGCTGAGTGTTTTTAAAATTTTCAGAGTAAACTGTTATTTGGCAGCAAGTCATAAAGCTAATTTAAAATAATAATATACCTTTGTAATTTCTGAATAGATCGCAGAACGCTTTTGATAAGTGTTCTGATTTATGGTACTTATGTTATTGTTTGACAAAACTGAAGATTTCATGTATGATTTATGACTATAGATCCATATTCCTCATGTAGTTTAAAAATCTTTTACTGTATTCCTATTAAATTGTGAGCAGTCATGTATAGCCGTGACAGAACGGGTTGTGCCATAATTGTTTAAATATTATTCAGCCGAAAAATAAGCCTTTTTAATTTCAGTAACATTGGAATAATAAGGCACAATAGCATGCCTAGGTGTGTTCTATTGTCTCACCCTCATGACCCAAGAAGGTTCCCAATGTTCCTTTTCTTGTCCTTAGACTACTTCTACTACTATTACCTCTCTTCACTCCACTCTGACTCTTGTGTCACTACCATTTCTCCTTCCCACTACTACCTGCACTACCTCTTCCACTACTATATGCACCTCCCTTTTTTTTTTCTATCTCTTTCTCCTGCCTCTGCTCTCCTGTATATAAGCAGTAATCCCCGCCATTTTTTTTTTTTTTTTTTTTTATTAACACACGGGCCGATTCCACCAAGGCAGTGGTGGCTTAAAAAGAAAAACTTTCATCATCATTCACCCATCACTGTCTTGCCAGAAGGGTGCTTTACACTACAGTTATAAAACTGCAACATTTACACTCCTCCTTCCAGAGTGCCGGCACTGTACTTCCCATCTCCAGAACTCAAGTCCGGCCTGCCGGCTTCCTGAATCCCTTCATAAATGTTACTTGCTCACACTCCAACAGCACGTCAAGTATTGGGAAACCATATGCCTCCATTCACCATCAAACACGCTCACACATGCTTGCTGGAAATCCAAGCCCGCACAAAACTTCCTTTACCCCCTCCCTCCAACCTTCCCCGCCTAACGAGTAAAATTATTCCAGAAGCCAGCTCATGCCATTATCAACGAATTTACTTCCCTTAAAAAATAATGTCACGTAGGTTAGTCTATTTCAGACCCCCAAAAATACACTTCCACAAGCATTGCCAATATTATACTGACATAATTGTACGATTTCCGGGGTGCTCGCAGCGGGGTCCACCAGCATGGCAGTTTAGAGGGACATTTAAACTGTCGTATCTGGAGCGCCTCTGCAAAGACAGTGATTATGTATGAGTGATGGTGAAAGTGTTGAATAATGATGAAAGTTTTTTTTTGTCACTCCTGCCTCAGTGGGATACGGTCAGGCTTGCTGACAGAAGAAGAAAGTATATATATATATATATATATATAATATAATAGTTTTTTCACAATTATTCCAGAATGTCTGATCTAAAATCGAATTAACGTAAATTGAGCAATATTTCATAAGAAATAATGTCAAACTAATACCTACTAGACACTGTACAACAAAATGCATTTTATGGGGAGACAACTGTAGTTTTGCTGTATAGTGCCACGAGCAATGACTAATGAAATGGATAAATGAACATTTAATAATACTTTGCCTTTGATGGTGAGGGGACAGGGAGAAGGAGAGCTGGTTGGAAGGGAGTCCCCTCCACTCAGGCACACAACACATTGGAGAGAGGGCATGGAAGAAAGTGAATGCTCTTCAGATATTTGGGAGTTGTCAGCGGATGGGTGAAGGATGAGGTTAACCATAGAATTGATTTAAAGTAGTGGTATCAACACTCCGCATAAGTGTGATGGTTGCAATGCCGTGCGAGGGAGGCTGGAGTGCTAGGAGATGCCTGCCCAAGGGAGCACGTGGTGCAAGACATGCAGAGACACTGGAGTGCGGGAAATTAGAGGAGGCGGGAGTCATTTGCCATCAGAGGCCAGGCTTGCTGAGGTGGCCTGGTCATTTGCAGAATGATCGCGCAAATGACTTGCAGTTATTCAGGTGGCACAGCCGAGGCAGGGCCCACCAAAGGCTGAGGGAGAAGGAGGCTTCAGGCTGGCGGGCTTGGACTTCCAGCAAAGCCACAGGTGTGTGTGTGTTGATAGGAGTGAATGGAGACGGTCGAAGTTTGGGATCTGACAGTTGCTTGGAGTGTGAGCAGGGTAATATTTAAGAAGGATCGGCCTGTTGGCCATATTTGCTGACCTGGAAATGGAAGTGTTAATGCCTGCACTCGGGCCTGGGATGCTTGTGGACTGATACCGGGCAGCCCGGAGCTTCAGAAGACAGTGGCGTAGAGTGGGGTGCCGAATGATGACGGCATTTTGTCGCCCAGCCGTGGCAGTGGTGCAGGTTGGCAGCAATGGGCCCAGGGTGGTGACTCACACCTGCGCCACATGAGTGTAAAACAAAAAGATTACTTGTGTCTTTTTTTCTGTCTCATGCGTGAAGATTTCAGGTATGCTCTTCCTACTTCTACTTACACTTAGGTCAACACACACCTGCATGTCTTCGCATGGCACACACACCTGGGTTTTTACTGTTCTGTTTTATTTCCCCATGGAGACAAGAGGAAATAAACAAGAACAAGAAATAGTAAAAACCCAGAGGTGTGTGTATATATATGCTTGAACATGCAGGTGTAGTGTGACCTAAGTGTAAGTAGAAGTAGGAAGACATACCTGAAATCTTGCATATTTATGAGACAGAAAAGACACAAGTAATCTTTTGTTTTACACTCACGTGGCAGGACAGTAGTACCACCCTGGGCAATTGCTCTCTACCAACCTACTACCTACTACCACCGAGGCAGGGTGACCCAAAAAGAAAATACTTTCATCATCATTCAACACTTTCACCCCACTCATACATAATTACTGTCTTTGCAGAGGCACTCAGATACTACAGTAAGAATAGTCCCTCCAAACTGTCATTATCCCAGACCCCTCCTATAAAGTGCAGGCATTGTACTTCCCATTTCCAGGTCCAGCTAAATCTATAATAACAGGTTTCCCTGAATCCCTTCACTAAATATTACCCTGCTCACACTCCAACAGCTTGTCAGATCCCAAAAACCATTCGTCTCCATTCACTCCTATCTAACACACACACACACACACACGCTTGCTGGAAGTCCAAGCCCTTCGCCCACAAAACCTCCTTTACCCCTCCCTCCAACCTTTTTGAGGACGACCCCTACCCCTCCTTCCTTCCCCTACAGATTTATATGCTCTCCAAGTCATTCTACTTTGATCCATTCTCTCTAAATGACCAAACCACCTCAACAACCCCTCTTCAGCCCTCTGACTAATACTTTTAGTAACTCCACACCTCCTCCTAATTTCCACACTCCGAATTCTCTGCATAATATTTACACCACACATTGCCCTTAGACAGGACATCTCCACTGCCTCCAGCCTCCTCCTCGCTGCAGCATTTACAACCCAAGCTTCACACCCATATAAGAGTGTTGGTACCACTATACTTTCATACATTCCCTTCTTTGCCTCCATGGATAACATTTTTTGTCTCCACAGATACCTCAACGCACCTCTCACCTTTTCTCCTTCATCAATTCTATGGTTAACCTCATCCTTCATAAACCCATCCGCTGACAAGTCAACTCCCAAATATCTGAAAACATTCACTTCTTCCATACTCCCTCTCTCCAATGTGATATCTTGATACCTGAAGTCCTTATGGAGGGGGATTTCCCTTCCAACCAATAACCTCTCCTTCTCCCTCTTCCCTCCTCGCGTCTTCCATATGCCAACAAGAGTCTTCAATAAAGGTAAAAGTGATATTAAATGTTCATTTATCCATTTCATTAGTCATTTATATTTATTTCTCATTATTTTCTCTATGTAAAACTACAGTTATTCTCTATAAAATGCATTTTTTGTTAATACTTTTGGGTGTCTGGAACAGATTAATTGGATTGACATTATTTCTTATGGGAAATATTGCTTCAGTTTTCGTTGAATTCGGTTTTCGTCAGACATTCTGGAATGAATTAATGACGAAAACTGAGGTTCCCCTGTGTATATATATATATATATATATATATATCTTCTTCTGTCAACAAACCGGCCGTATCCCACTGAGGCAGGGTGACCCAAAAAGAAAAAAAAAAAACTTTCATCATTATTCAACACTTTCACCATCACTCATACATAATCACTGTCTTTGCAGAGGCGCTCAGATACGACAGTTTAAATGTCCCTCTAAACTGCCATATACAGTGGACCCCCGCCTAACGAGCACCCCGGAAATCGTACAATTATGTCAGTATAATATTGTAAATGCTTGTGGAAGTGTATTTTTGGGGGTCTGAAATAGACTAACCTACGTGACATTATTTTTAAGGAAGTAAATTGTCGGTAATGGCACTTGAGCTGGCTTCTGGAATGAATTTTTGCTCGTTAGGCGGGAAAGGTTGGAGGGAGGGGGTAAAGGAAGTTTTGTGTGCGAGGGCTTGGATTTCCAGCAAGCATGTGTGAGCGTGTTTGATAGGAGTGAATGGAGGCATATGGTTTTAATACTTGACGTGCTGTTGGAGTGTGAGCAAAGTAACATTTATGAAGGGATTCAGGAAACCGGCAGGCCGGACTTGAGTTCTGGAGATGGGAAGTACAGTGCCGGCACTCTGAAGGAGGGGTGTAAATGTTGCAGTTTTATAACTGTAGTGTAAAGCACCCTTCTGGCAAGACAGTGATGGAGTGAATGATGATGAAAGTTTTTCTTTTCGGGCCACACTGCCTTGGTGGGAATCGCCGATGTGTTAATAAAAAAAAAAAAAAAAAAATAGGCGGGGTCCACTGTATATACAGGAGAGCAGAGGCAGGAGAAAGAGATAGAAAAAAAAAGGGGAGGTGCATATAGTAGTGGAAGAGGTAGTGCAGGTAGTAGTGGGGAAGAGAGAAATGGTAGTGACACAAGAGTCAGAGTGGAGTGAAGAGAGGTAATAGTAGTAGAAGTAGTCTAAGGACAAGAAAAAGGAACATTGCAAGACAGCTAACGGTCCATGAGGGTGGGGGGGGGAGACAATAGAACACACCTAGGCATGCTATTGTGCCTTATTATTCCAATGTTACTGAAAATTAAAAGGCTTATTTTTTCGGCTGAATAATATTTAAACAATTATGTAGCTGCAACCCGTTCTGTCACGGCTATACATGACTGCTCACAATTTAATAGGAATACAGTAAAAGATTTTTTAAACTACATGAGGAATATGGATCTATAGTCATAAATCATACATGAAATCTTCAGTTTTGTCAAACAATAACATAAGTACCATAAATCAGAACACTTATCAAAAACGTTCTACGATCTATTCAGAAATTACAAAGGTATATTATTATTTTAAATTAGCTTTATGACTTGCTGCCAAATAACAGTTTACTCTGAAAATTTTAAAAACACTCAGCAGCAGGTAATATACAGTACAAACAAAACGTAGCATCTTGTGAAATAATTTTAAATGTGAATCTGATATTTCTCTACTACAATTAAACAAGAAAGAAAGCAATCTCAAATGAACACTAAATAATAATAAAAAAACTGAACATCTAAAAACCCAAGAATATACATTGTAATATCTTATCACACCATTCAACAATACTTAATCTAATTAAATGCTAGATAACAGTGAGAGGTAGATGGTCTGTCAAATGAAGAATAATGACTGTACTATACAGTGGACCCCTGGATTACGATGGCATCGGATAACGCTAAATTCGGAAGATGATACATTTTTCCGTAAAAATAATGGTTCAGTAAATGATGATCCGCTCGGAAAACGCTATTCGTCTTGGACACGTACATGGCACAACGCTCCTTCCAGAGTCAGTGTGCCATTTTTTACCAGCGAGTGAGCACCACCCACGCATTCATACCATACATTTTGTCATTATTGCAACTGCTAAATAAGCCACCATGGGCCCAAAGAAAGCTCCTAGCGCCAGCCCTGTGGTAAAGGGCTGAGAGGGGAGAATGTGTCTTCTTAAGTGATTCAGTGATTCTACGATATGTTATGATACTAGAGCAGCAGGAGTTGATAAAGGCTATAGTGCCAGCCAGTGATAAAGTGTAGCATTAACAGTGTAGCAAGTAAGTTAAGCCATTAATCGAAAGAAAAATGACGACACGAAACTTAACTCCTCCATTGTTGTTTGAGGTATAGAAAGACTGACAACACCGCCGTGTGTCTGGCGGCCATCACTATTTAAGGCGTATCTTTCAGTGGCCCTCATACAATAATAATATAATAATAATATTTTTATTTCATTGCATGTTACAAGCATACATAGTTATTGGTAGTTACAAGTATAAAACTGTAATGCAAGGAGAGCCACTGGCATGTCATGGCATTAGGGGCAGCTTATTCTAAAGACTTATTCACTAAGTACTTATTACTAGAGAAATTGAATGAGTTTATTCTAGTTATATATCATTTCAATTTACAATATGATTATACATATGTACTATTGAAAAGACAATACTAGAGAAATTGGTTGAGTTTATTCTAGTTGTATATTTTATTTCAAGTTACAATATGTTGATGCTATACTAGTAAAATAACAATACTAGAGAAATTTATTGAGTTTCTTCTAGTTATATATTTTATTTCAAATGACAATATGATATGAAATTGAAATTGCAACAAGTGTTAAGGAGGATGATAACATAAAACTGAGATTCTTCTTTCTTTCAACACGTCGGCCATTTCCCACCGAAGCGGGGTGGCCCAAAAGAAAAAACAAAAATTTCTCCTTTTACATTTAGTAATATACACAGGAGAAGGGGTCACTAGCCCCTTGCTCCTGGCATTTTAGTCGCCTCTTACGACACGCATGGCTTACGGAGGAAGAATTCTGTTCCACTTCCCCATGGAGATAAGAGGAAATATGAACAAGAACTAGTAAGAAAATAGAAGAAAACCCAGAGGGGTGTGTATATATATGCTTGTACATGAATGTGTAGTGTGACCTAAGTGTAAGTAGAAGTAACAAGATGTACCTGAAATCTTGCATGTTTATGAGACAGAAAAAAGACACCAGCAATCCTACCATCATGTAAAACAAGTACAGGCTTTCATTTTACATTCACTTGGCAGGACGGTAGTACCTCCCTGGGTGGTTGCTGTCTACCAACCTACTACCTAGTAAAACTGAGATTATCTTAAGTAAAATAACATTGGGTTTGAATGTTTGTTACAGTATGAGTATTTAGTATAGGGCGAGTAGGTGATTTTTGAGAAGAGTCTTGAATTGATTTTCCGACAAGGTTAACTTAATATTTACTGGTAATGAATTCCAGATTCTGGGGCCCTTTAGATAGAATTTTTACATTGGTTAGAATGGACTCGGGGTATGTCAAATAGTGATCTGTGTCTTGTGTCGTGGTTGTGGACCTATTAAAGTTGTCGAGGAGAATTTTGAGTGGAGGGTTGATATTAGCATGTAGAGTTTTATGTATGTAGAAGGCACATGAATAGGTATGAATATCTTTTACGGTGAGTAGTTTTAAAGTTTTGAATATAGGTGGAGTATGATGTCTAGAGTGGGAATTTGTTATCATCCTGACTGCAGCCTTTTGCTGGGTTATGAGTGGTCTAAGATGATTTAATGTTGTTGAGCCCCATGCACAGATTCCATAGGTAAGATAAGGGTAGATAAGAGAATGATATAGTGCAATGAGAGCTGGTTGTGGCACATAATAGCGTATCTTTGATAATATACCTACTGTCTTTGAGATTTTCTTGGAAATTTGTTGTGTGTGTGTGTTTGGAATTTAAGACTACTGTCAAGGTGGATTCCTAGGAATTTTCCCTCTGAGTCTTGTGATGGGTGAACCATTGAGCGTTATGTTAAGTGGAACATTTGTGGCTTTGTTTTCAAACTGAATGAAGTAGGTCTTGTCTGTATTGAGAGTAAGCTTATTTGTCTTCATCCATGTTGATATTTTCTGTAATTCGGCATTAACAGTGTTGGCTAGTATGACTGCATTTGGGTGAGAGAAGACATATGTTGTGTCATCTGCAAATAATATGGGTTTGAGTAGTTGTGATGCATTCGGTAGGTCGTTTATGTAAATGAGGAATAGGAGTGGCCCCAGGACACTTCCTTGAGGGACTCCGACTGTAATTTGTTGAGTGGAAGAGTTCTCTCCATTTGTGTACACGTACTGTGTTCTGTTGCTAAGGTACGACTTTAGGTAGTTGAGTGGGTGCCCCCTAATACCATAGTGCGCTAATTTTGTGAGCAATAAATCATGGTCGACTGTATCAAATGCTTTGCGTAGGTCTATGAAGATTCCCAGCGGGACCTCTTTCTTCTCAAGTGCAGTGTATATTAACTCTAACATGTGTGTTATAGCATCGTTTGTGCTCTTGTTAGTCCTGAATCCAAATTGACAGGGGTTGAGTACATTGTGTGAGACGAGGTAGGAATAGATCTGTCTATGAATTAATTTTTCGAAGATTTTAGAAAGCAGTGGTAAATTTGAGATTGGTCTATAATTATTCAAGTCAGTTTGGTCACCTCCTTTGTGGATCGGGGTGACCCTAGCTATTTTTGAGAATTGATGGGAAGGTAATAGATTCCATGGATTTATTGAATAATGCTGCTATAATTGGTGACAGTACGTGTGAAGTTTTTTTGTACATAAAGGGTGGTAAGCTGTTTATGTCTCCTGCTTTGTTTTTAAGGGTGTTGATTATGAGCGAGACTTCAATTGAGTTGGTAGGAGCTAGGAATAGTGTATCTGGGTAGGTGTTGGTGAGGTAGTCTGTTGGTCGAGTGTTCGAGCTTGGGATTTTACTCGCTAGATTCTTTCCTATGGTGGAGAAAACATTAAGTGTTTGCTGTCTCAGTTGGTGAGAGTAGGGGTTCGTCTGTTTTTGATAATTTGATGGTATTGTTCGTGGATATCTTTTTATTTCCTAGAATTGCAGATAGGGTTTTCCAGGTCTTTTTCATATCACCATTTACGGTCTGGAGTCTTTTCTCATAATACAATTTTTTGGACCTTCTTATCAGGCTAGTAAGGATTGATGAGTAGCATTTGGATTGTTCTCTGGTTATTAGACCCCTTCTGTATTGTTTTTCATATTGGTGCCTCTTGTTTATGGATTTAAGGATGCTGGGTGTTAGCCAGGGATTGTTAATTCTTAGCTGTGATCTGTTTAGTTTTTTTGGCAATGTCTGTTATAGAGGTTGTGTGTTTTTTAAGAAAGTTCTTGATGCATTATTTGTATCTGGTATGTTTCTAATTCGTTTAGCCAGTCAATGTTGTCATAGCTGATATAAAATTATTAACAGCTGACTCATTAGTAGTCTGAAGGTAACTTTTGAAATTTTCTGTGGCAAAATGCCTAGGTTAGTTATGAGAAAGGTGGGGTAGTGTTTTTGGGTGTTTTCTGTGATTATGCCTGATTTTAGAGGGGATATAGTCTTAGCCCAGAGGTCTAATAACGAGGTACTATTCTCAGAGATTCTTGTAGGTTTTGATATTGTTGGTGTAAAAGCAGTTGCTCATAGTTTTTGTGAATTCAGTTACCTGTGGGCCCTGGTCATGAGGAGTTTTATGTTGAAATCTCCTGTGAGCAGCAAATGATCTTTTTTTAAAGGCGTGAACCATTATCAGGTTTCCTATTTTTCCAAAGTGGGGGATGTTTGACTGTGGTAATCTGTAGATGTTTATCACTGGGGGGTTTTTGCAGGTCTTTTGTTTTAAAATTTTTTAAAATATATTCTCCATGTTCATCACTTGTGCAAGATTTTTTGATACATTCAAGTTGATCTGTATAATATATTGCTGTTCCACCCTGCTGGTCTGTCCTACAGTTGTGAATGGCTGTGAACCTGGGAGGCATGACACCTGTAGATCAGGCTTTGGGTCTCAGGAGTGTGATGATTGACTTTTGGCTGTAGGGTTTGGGAGAGGGTGGGGTCATCATAATGTTTTTTTAAAGATCTAACATTGTAATTGAAGATAGTTGTTATTGTTGGCTCTGAGTAATGTCTTTGCTTGATCTGCTGTGTAATAGTTACAGTTGCGTTGGAATCATGTAAGTCATTTAATAAGGGGTTGATATCAGGATAATCCTGTAATCATAGGATTTAGTGTGATTCTATAACTAGACTTGAGAACAATGGATTATGCTAAACTTAATGATATGGTTCTAGATTAAAGTCTTACTTGCTAATGGATTAATACAATTATGAGCAAGTGTTTACAGGAATTTTTTACAGTGATATAGGATATTTGAATAATGTTAATGAAAACTAATTTAACTGTCTAATGAATGGTTAGAATTTTCCAAGACTAGATTAAATTGATATGGAAAAAAAAAAAGATTCAATATTGCACTGGTTGAAACTTTTTGTTTATGAAAGGCAATAAGAGGGCAAGAATGCAAAGAGCTATTGAACTAATAGAAAAATTGTATTGACTAATATTAAAAGTAGTTCTGATCAAATTTTAAATAAAAAAGTGATTGAAATTGGCTAATGGTAAAAAGGGATTTATAAAATATAAGTAAATAATTGAATATGTAGGGTTGGTAGACAGCAACCGCCCGGGGGGGGCACTGTCCGCCCAAAGGAGGGAAAAAAAGCCATTTGTTTTTCAGATGGAGGATTGCTGGATCTTTTCTGTCTCATAAAATGCAAGATTTCAGGGACAAAAAACGTCATTTAGCAATAGTTACGTTCTGAAAAGTCGGTTAGATAATTTCTTTAAAAATTAAAAACTTATAAAATAGGGTTACGTTTTGATCCCCAAAAAACCAAAAAAAAGTTTTTTTTTGACCAACATATCTTTTAAAAATTTAAGGCGAATATGTAATTTTAGTTCATTGTCATGATCTATTACTGCTTAAAACTACAAATGCAATAGAAATAATAGTATTTTTACCCAAAATTTTGGGTAAGATGTTTTGGGTGGTAGTGAAGAGTGGGTATTGGGGTGGGCCCCACTGAGCTGAGGGGATATGAATTGTGTGCATTGTCATGATCTATTACTGCTTAAGACTTCAAATGCAATAGAAATAATAGTATTTCTTTTTAAATTGTGGGTAATGAGGGGGTGGGTGAAAATGGATATGGATGGTGTGGCCCTACTGGGCTGGGGGTGGATAGTAGAAGTTCTTTTAACTGAAGTCGATGGTTGAACTGAGTGTCTAATTTTAAATCAGTCAAGCCCTTCAGTGTCAGCGATTCAGTAAGTCAGCCCGCCCCTTCAGTAAGTCATGTCATTCAGTAAGCAGTCAAGTCATTCAGTAAGTCAGCAAGTCATTCAGTGGCCGTCATTCCCGTAAGTCAGTCAAGTCATTCAGTAGGGGTCAAGTCATTCAGTAGGTCAGTCAAGTCATTCAGTAAGTCAGCGCAGTCAGTCAGTCAGTCAAGTCAGTCAGTCGCAAGTCAAACGCGCAGTCAAGTCAAGTCAGTCAGTCACACAAACTTATGTTTACATCTTTTTTTTGTGTACAAAGTAACACTTCATTACGGCCAGGGGTTTTGTCTTTTCTAATATCTTTGTTTTCTTCGTTAATTCAAGATCAAAACACAATTCACTCTTATTTTATTCTTCACAAACACAGCTGGCTTGTGCCAGGACTTCTTGACGCGTATGAAATACGTACGAATGCTGGGATGGTGGGGTCCGTGGTGGGTAAGGCGGGTGGTGTCTGCTGAACCACAACAACAGTAGTAGTAACAAGACTGCTTGTGAGAATGGTTATTTGTTTTTCCTTCCCACAAACTGTAAGTAAGTTTATTCAGGTATACACAGATACAGTTACGAAGATTATCATACATAGCAGCATATGTGTAGAGAACCTAGGATAACCCAAAAAAGTCAGAGTGACAGTATTTCCATTGACTGACTTGGGTTATCCTAGGTTCTCTACACATATGCTGCTATGTATGATAATGTATGTAACTGTACTCACCTAATTGTGGTTGCAGGGGTCGAGACTCAGTTCCTGGCCCCGTGTATCTGAATAAACTTAGTTTGCAGGAAGGAAAACAACAAATTCCCTTTCCTCAAAGCATGAGGATTCTTAGGCAGTAAATAACCATGCGCTCAAAATTTTTCCCCTCCTGCCGAACCGTGTAATATCATCTTTACGTCGTGTAAGATGATAATGTGTCGCAAATCTTAAATCGTGCAATACCGGTAACGTGCAACATAATCTCGTGCTAAATGACGTTCTACTGTACTTCTTTCTTTTTGTTTTTAAGAAAAAAAAAAGGAAAAGAAAATAAAAATATAAAAAAGAATAAAAAAAGGGGGGAACGTGGAGGAATAGCTCCTAGGAGGAATGAAAGGGGCGTAAATCCCCCTCCGCGCCCAAGAGAACCTCAACACCGCAAGTAGTGCAGATGCTGCATGGAACCCGTGCCATACCCTACCCTTCATGCCAGTAAACCAGCAATCCGGGATAGCAACCTCACATCCACCGAGCCACCTCGGCGGACAAAAGAGAGGGCGGCCGGATATCCGCCACAAAGCATACCGCCTTTGGCCACCACCCCCGGAATCCGAAAGGTGGCCTCCAGAGACACACCCGTCGCCCGAAAGATACCCAAGGCCACCCCCCGGGAGACTGGAGAGGGATCGGGACATCCCCAGGCGATCCAGATTCCACAGCAAACTACACCACCGCCGAGAACCTCAACGGAATGGGATTGGACCACGGTACCCTTCCCCCTACCTAGGAACTAGAAAGCCTGTGGAGAGAAGCTCCCAGGGTAAAAATGGGAAGGAAATAAGGGAGGGATGAGGAGGAGGAGGAGGAGGAGGAGGAAAGGGAAAAGGGAGGATGGGGAAGATGGGAAAAGGGAGGGGGGATTGGGGGGTAATTAGGTTTGGTCTGAGGAAGAAGACCAAGAGGTCCAATTCCTCAGACCGATAGCCTCTTTACCGCGACAAGGAGCCCCCCTTAAAGAGGTCCAAACTTCAGAACAAATGTGACTTAACAATTGGTCTTCTGTTAAAACTGTCTACCCTACGTCCAACTTTCACAGTCGCCGTCTGGTTGAATCGTTCCTTATACACAACTTTCCCTGTATGAATCATAGCCCTGGCTTTGTCTCTGTAGATGCTTTCCTCTCCCATTACATTGTTAAATGCTCCAAACTTCAGAACAAATGTGACTTAACCTGATTCCTTCTATCTTTTTCCCCCTTCTCCTCTTTCTTCTTTCTCCTCTGGGTTTTCTTTCTTTTCTTTTGCCTTGTATTTGTCCTTTATTTTATTTTCATTTTTTCCTCTGTGTTCTTGTCCTTACCCTATGCGGGCCGCCAGCTTCATTGTTGTACTCCTTTCCTAGAATATGACTGACTCCACTTCTACTACTTCCACTATCACTACTACTTTCACTATTACCCCTCCACCACTTTCTTGTGCCCTCCCCTGTCTGCCTGCCTATATATAAAACGTTCCACCTGTCCTTTGTGTTAGTGTGACTTTGTAAATGGTCCAAGTCGGACCGAAACGTCATCGTAAGCTCCTCTTTTCTATGTGCGGGTTGTGTGTGTATTGTTCCAGTCACGGTATTGTGCCTTTTTTGTTATCAAGATTATTATTCTTATAAACCTTCAACTTTGAGTACCTTGCATTTGTATTAAGATAAAATAATCATAACCACTCTTATCTTGTCTAGACTGAAATAGTTTTTAAGTGTACTAGGATTAGTCTGACTGAAATGTCCCGGTATGATAGTTGCTTTCTTTGTACTTAACAAATCAAAATTGTAATTACACATTGTAACCTTTTCAAAGAAATAAATTTTTTATCTATTATTGCTGATCGTGCACTGCTCCCAGTGAACTTTGGCATGTGTTTTTTATTTGCTTTCTCTGTTACAGCTATCTGTCTAGCTCTGTCTCTGCTATTTGTCTTCATGTCTTTCTCTGTCTGCCTGTGTGTGTATCTCTGTCTGCCTGTCTCTCTCTCTCTGCCTCAGAGAGAGCCGCTTATGAATCAACAGGTATTACACAGGTTGCAGAATAGTCACGTCTGGACAAATGGAAATGCGTATTGCTTGCCAATGTATCTACTGCATCTGCTAGGAAAATGATAGGATGGATAATGAGAACCTTCAAAACTAGGGACGCCAAGCCCATGATGATTTTCTTCAAATCGCTTGTTCTCTCTAGGCTGGAATACTGCTGTACACTAACTGCCCCCTTCAAGTCAGGCGAAATTGTTGACCTAGAGAGTGTACAAAGAACTTCCAAGGCACACATAAGTACGAAAAGGCACCTAAATTACTCGGAACGGTTGAAGGCCTTTGATTTGTATTCCCTGGAATGCAGGCGAGAGATACATGATAATATACACTTAAAAATCCTAGAGGGATTAGTACCAAACTTGCACACAAAAATCACTCCCTATGAAAGTAAAAGACTCGGCAGAAGATGCAACATTCCCCCAATGAAAAGTAGAGGTGCCACGAGTACACTGAGAGGCAACACAATAAGTGTCAGGGGCCCAAGGCTGTTCAACTGCCTCCCAGCATACATAAGGGGGATTACCAATAGACCCCTGGCTGTCTTCAAGAAGGCACTGGACAGGCACCTAAAGTGGTTCTTATATCAGTTTATGTGTGGCCAGCAATAACAGCCTGGTTGATCAGACCCTGATCCACCACGAGCCCTGGTCTCAGACCAAGCCGCGGGGGTGTTGACCCCCAAAACCCTCTCCAAGTAAACTCCAGGTAAACATGCATCTCAAAGCCACTTAACTTGGGGTCAACATCACTTTCCTCTTACAAGGAAAGTGTTATGATATGGCATTAGTAAATCCCTGGTGTTTGCCACATTGTTTGTTCTAGCTGGTGCTCAATTGAACTGGTGCTCTCACAAGGTACTAAGTGGTCCCAGATTTTTTTAACAGTGCACACACCGAGTGTTAAGACCCATTCTATACTGCCTAGGCCTATCAGGCCTATGCTAAATTTGGAGGCAGGAAAATAAAATGTTGATCTATGTTTGGAGCGCTAGCAGTAAGAACGTAGATCAACGTTTGGACAGTTAAAGGGTTAAGAGATTAATGATTCCAATAATTCTGTTGTTTTACTAAAGAATACTCTCATGAATGACAATGTTCAATGAATGTGATTTATTAAATGCTTAACTAGACATGTAGAAATAAAAGAACCAGTATTTTTAAGTGCATTAGACAGATGGGAATACAGTGGTACCCCAAGTTTCGGCCATAATTCGTTCCAGAAGGCTGTTCGAGTGCCGTTACCGAACAAATTTGTTCCCATATGGAATAATGTAAATTAGATTAGTCCGTTTTAGACCCCCAAAAATACACTTACAGAAGCATTTACAATAATACACTTACATAATTGTTCGAGTTGGGAGCTGTATGAAACTCATGGTACCACTGTACACTAACTTGTATTTCTAAGTGCACTAGAGAGATAAGAATAAACTAATTTGTATTTTTAAGTGCACTAGACAGATGGGAATAAACTAACTTGTATTTTTAAGTGTTAGGTAAAAAGACATATGTACAACTAATGCAACGTTTGTGGCAATGTTTTGCTGTCCAGGAACTTTGTGAAGCTGTTACAAGTACAGTGGACCCTCGTTTAAAGGCCGTTCCTGTTATCGGCCAACTTGGTTAAAGATCGTTTTTTCGGCTCCCGGCCATTTTTTCGGTTATCGGCCGTATGGGACGCGTCCGTCCGCCGGCTGGAGCCACTTGCGCTTCAGTTTGCCTGTGTCTCTCGGTGTGTGAGGAAGCTTCTGCTCATTCATCCAAACATTTCGCTTGTTTTCCATTGTTTTTTGTCAGTGCAACTGTGAAATAAGTAACCATGGCTCCCAAGAAAGTTCCTAGTAAAGTTCCTGTGGTAAAGAGAGTGAGAAACACCATGGAATTTAAGAGAGAGGTGATTGAGAAATATGAGAGTGGTGTGTGGGTGCTGGAACTTGCCAGAATATTTGGGAAACACAAATCATCTATTACATACATCCTGGCAAAGAAAGAACAAATCAAAGACGCTGATGTTTCCAAAGGAGTAGCTTTTGTAACGAAACAAAGGTCACCAATAATGGAACAAATGGAAAAGTTATTTTTATTGTGGATTAAAGAAAAAGAAATAGTGAGAGACAGTGTAGTGGAGTCTGTTATTTGTGAGAAGGGAAGGCATTTGCATGAAGATCTTGTGAAGAAAACTCCTGGAACAAGTGCCGCTGGTAGTGAATTTAGGGCCAGCAAAGGCTGGTTTGAGAGATTTAAGAAGCGTAGTGGCATACACAGTGTTGTAAGGCATGGTGAGGTTGCAAGTTCAGACAAACGTGTTGCTGAAAAGTTTGTGTCTGAATTTCAGGACTACATAGAGTGAAAATCTGAAACCCCAACAAGTGTTTAATTGTGACGAAACAGGCCTGTTTTGGAAGAAAATGCCCAACAGGACCTACATCATGCAGGAGGAAAAGGCACTGCCAGGACACAAGCCTATGAAAGACAGGCTAACTCTCTTGTTGTGTAGCAATGCTAGTGGGGATTTCAAGGTGAAGCCTTTACTTGTGTATCACTCTGAAAATCCCAGAGTG
Organism: Cherax destructor; assembly: GCA_009830355.1. Classification (NCBI taxonomy): domain Eukaryota; kingdom Metazoa; phylum Arthropoda; class Malacostraca; order Decapoda; family Parastacidae; genus Cherax; species Cherax destructor. The sequence goes on from WNWK01013517.1 coordinate 40,853, forward strand.
TTCACGAAACACAATGTCCACAAGAAAAGATTGTGTGTGATGTGGAAAGCAAATCATAATGCATGGGTCACAAGGAAATTTTCAAAGATTGGGTTGATGATGTGTTTGGCCCAAGTGTGAAAAAATACCTTCAGGAAAACAATTTGGGACTCAAGTGCCTCCTGGTACTGGACAATGCTCCTGCACATCTTCCAGACTTGGAAGACCAAATGTCTAGGGACTTCAAATTTATAAAAGTGAAGTTCTTGACTCCTAACACCACTCCTCTTCTCCAGCCCATGGACCAGCAGGTCATTTCTAACTTCAAGAAACTGTACACCAAAGCAGAGTTTCAAAAGTGCTTTGAAGTGACCTCGGACACTGAATTGACCCTTAGAGAGTTCTGGAAGAATCACTTCAATATCTACAACTGCATAAGCCTTATAGGTAAGGCTTGGGAGGGCATGACTTCCAGGACTTTGAACTCTGCTTGGAGACCATTGTGGCCAGGTTGTGTCCAACAGAGGGATTTTGAAGGGTTTGAGGCTGACCCTGACGACCCTGTGCCTGTTGTGGAAGGTATTGTGGCATTGGGCAAGTCCCTGGGGTTGGAGGTGAGTGGCGAGGATGTGGAAGAGTTGGTGCAGGACCACAGGGAAGAGCTAACCACTGAAGAGCTGCAAGAGCTGGAACATCATCAGACCAGAGTTGAGGAAATTGCTTCAGAAAAGGAGGAGGAAAAGGAAGAGAAGGAGGTGCCTTCTTCAGTGATTAAGGAAATGTGTGGAATGTGGAATAGGTGACAAAGTTTTGTTGAAAAATACCATCCTGACCAAGCTGAAACAAGCCATATCTGCAACATGTTTAGTGACAAAACCTTGTCCCACTTCAGGGAAATGTTAAAGAGGCGCCAGAAACAGAGCACTCTGGACAGTTATTTTTCTAGACAGGGGTCCAGTGACTCTCAAGCTGGTCCTAGTGGCATTAAAAGACAAAGAAGGGAAGTAATCCCAGAGAGGGACTTGTTACCTGAAGTCCTTTTGGAGGGGGATTCCCCTTCCAAACACTAACTCCTCCCTTTCTTCCAGAAGCCAACATTAGTCTTCAATAAAGGTATGCAATACTGATTTAATTGTTAAAAAAAATATTTTTTTGTGAATATTTTTGTCTGGAACGGATTAATTGTATTTACATTAATTCTTATGGGGAATATTATTTCGGGTATAGGCTATTTCGGTTTTAGGCCGAGCTTCTGGAACGGATTACGACTGATAACCGAGGGACCACTGTATTCTTAAGTGAACTACACAGGAAGGAATAAACAAACTAGTATTTTTAAATTAACTAATAGGTAGGAATAAACTAACTTATATTTTAAGTACACTAGACAGGTACAAATAAACTAATTGCATTTCCAAGTGTATTTTAGTCTTGCCTTACTGTTATTTTATATTTGTGTTCTTTTACCACATGCTAAATATTTCTCACACACATATTTCTAATAAAGAGCATCAATTTCACTTGGATTTTCCTGCTGAAGTGACCAGTCACATGAGGTTTTACAAAACATAATTTTCTTAAAAAGTTTTAAAAACAATTCACATTGCTATGTATTCTATCATATATGAGTTACCATATGATTTACCAGGTTAGTTTTATGTGCAAAACTTCCCAGACACCTTGAACACTGATAAGGTTGCTCTGTGTTGTGACCTTTTATGTGATTTTCAAATTCTAATTTTTGTGAAAAGCTCTGCAAGCACAGTGAGCAACTATACGGATTTTCCCTTTCATGAATTTTTTGATGACATATTAAATTTTCTTTTTTTTGAAAGCCTTTCTGACTCTCTGAACACTTGTATGGTGTTTCTTCTCTATGATTTTTTAAATGTTTTACTAAACTTTCTTTTACTGAAAAGCTTTTCTGACACTTTGAGCACTTGTACAGTTTACGTCCTTTATGAAGTGTCATGTGCTTTATTAAACAAGAGTTACTTGAAAATACTTTCTGACACTCTGGACACTTGTGTGTTTCTTCTCTATGATTGCTCATGTGTCTCACTAGAGAACATTTTACTGAAAATTGTTTTTGACACACTGAACAATGATATGGCTTCTCTCCAGTATGAACTCTCTGATGTTTTTTTAGCGCAGATCTTTCAGTAAAGTCTTTCATACACACTGAACAATGATATGGCTTCTCTCCTGTATGAATTCTCTGATGTTTTTGTAGTGAAGATTTATTAGAAAAGTCTTTCATACACACTGAACAATGATATGGCCTCTCTCCTGTATGAATTCTCTGATGTTGTTTTAGTGAGGAGTTATCAATAAAGTCTTTCAAACATACTGAGCACTGATATAGCTTCTCTCCTGTATGAAGTCTCATGTGTGAAGTGAGTTGAAAACTTAGTGTAAAGTTTTTTTGACACACTGTACACTGAAATGGCTTCTCTCCGGTATGATAGCACATATGTTTTACCAGAGCACATTTTACTGTAAATAACTTTGAACACACTGAGCACTGATATGGCTTCTCTCCAGTATGAAGTCTCATGTGTGACTTCAGGTGACCCCTTTGTCTAAAGTCTTTGTGACACACCGAACACTGAAATGGCTTCTCTCCTGTATGAACTCTCAGATGTTGTTTTAGTGAGGATTCCTTAACAAAGTTTTTCATACATTCAGGACACTGATATAGTTTCTCTCCTGTATGAATTCTCTTATGACTATTCAGTGAGGATTTATCACTAAAGTCTTTCAGACACACTGAACACTGATATGGCTTCTCTCCTGTATGAACTCTCTCATGTTGTTTTAAAGAGGATTTATTAATAAAGCCTTTGAAACATTTTGGACAATGATAAGATCTCTCTGCTGTATGAGTACTGATATGCCTCATGAGTTTATAACTAGTGGAAAAATTTTTCCACAAACAAGGCAATGATGGCGTTCCTCTACTACCTCCATGTTGCCTTTATTTTATTTTATCTGAAGTTTCTAAAACTAAATATATTAGTAATTCCTTGCATGCTATGCACCACTTCACATAATAAGACTCACTGTACTTCACATAACAATAGACTTACTGTACTTCACATAACAATAGACTTACTGTACTTCACATAACAATAGACTTACTTTACTTCACATAACAATAGACTCACTGTACTTCACATAACAATAGACTTATTGTACTTCACGTAATAATAGACTTACTGTACGCACATTTTATACTTTCTCTTTCTAGTGTCTCACATTTATTAGTCTCAAATGAAGGTTTTTCTGAAAAAAAAGAAATAGCTTAATATTAACAACTGATAGGAAATTCTTTTCATATGAACTTTTGTAACCAACACAAATTTATTTGAAAAAAAAAAATTAAGTGATAAAACATTCACAAGGAGGTTTGTATCCACTGTAAAATATTACAATGTACAGTGGACCCCCGATGTTCGTCCTGCTCCAAACTCGCCCTTTTATGTAAGTGTATTTTTTTAAATGCTTTTGTAAGTGTATTTTTGGGGGTCTAAAAGGACTAGTCTACTTTACATTATTCCTTGTGGGAATAAATTCGTTTGGTAATGGCACTTGAACAGAATTCTGGAACGAAAAAATCACGAAAACCGGGGGTCCACTGTATTAAGTTTCAGTAATATGTGCTTGACTAAAAAAGTTTTAAAATTACTTGGTACAAAAAGTGAAATAGATGTTCAGAACGTGTTTTAAACAAGTGTGAATTGTTCTGATAGAGGAAAAGATGATGTCTAGGTTGTGTAAGTGGGTGATGGTACAGGTCGTGTAAGTATGTGATGGGACAGGTCGTGTGAGTGATGGGGCAGGTCGTGTAAGTGGGTGATGGGGCAGGTCGTGTTAGTGGGTGATGGGGCAGGTCGTGTAAGTGGGTGATGGGGCAGGTCGTGTAAGTGGGTGATGGGGCAGGTCGTGTGAGTGATGGGGCAGGTCGTGTAAGTGGGTGATGGGGCAGGTCGTGTGAGTGATGGGGCAGGTCGTGTAAGTGGGTGATGGGGCAGGTCATGTGAGTGATGGGACAGGTTGTGTAAGTGGTGATGGGGCAAGTCGTGTAAGTGGGTGATGGGACAGGTCGTGTAAGTGGGTGATGGGACAGGTCGTGAGTGATGGGGCAGGTCGTGTGAATGATGGGACATGTCGTGTAAGTGGTGATGGGGCAAGTCATGTAAGTGGGTGATGGGACAGGTCGTGTAAGTGGGGATGGGATAGGTCGTGTAAGTGGGTGATGGGACAGGTTGTGTAAGTGGATTTATAACATTTACCTTCTATATCATTATACATATAATGACTACATTAAACTTTAATAATAAATAAATGTAATATAACTGTGAATTTTTATCAACTGTTTCTAGCTAAAGTTCTCTTTTTCACTTGTATTTTACAATGAAAAAATTAGAGAGACATCAAAATAAGGATACATGAGGAATATTTCAAGGAAATAAGATAACAAATATTCAGGTTTTTGAAAGTAGTTAGTGGAAAGGTTATGACTAATATTTTCATAGTAAGGGTATGATTATGACTACTGTAATAGTTTCATGAAAGGAAAGAATATAGAAATTGTTACTTAACCCTTTGACTGTTTCGGACGTATATATACATCTTACGAGCCACTGTTTCGGACGTATATATACGCCTAAATTCTAGCGGCTTCAAATGAAGCGGGAGAAAGCTGGTAGGCCTACATGTGAGAGAATGGGTCTGCGTGATGGGTGTGCGCAGTATGAAAAAAATCGGGGACTCAATGGTGCATTGTGGGAGCGCCATGTTTGTAGTCATTATTCACCATGCCTTGCGGTAAGAAGCACCTCACTCCCCGGCGAATTGGAGGCCTTCTCTTCCCAAGTGATAGTTCAAACAGCGATGGAAGTGCCAGTGAAAGTGAATTCCATGGTTTTCAGGAGGGTATTACCGAAAGCAGTGCCCAGGATAACATAATTAGTGATGAAAACCCAGATGACCCACAGCCTTCCACATCTGGTGCTGGGCCGTCTCATTCAGGTTCACCTGTACCAGGACGAGAGAGGAAACTATTTCACCGTGTACAGGACTTTGATGTGAGCAGTGTAAGTGATGATGACAGTGATTTCAAAGTTATTGAAAGCAGTTCTAGTGGCGACAGTGAGTGAGAGTATTCTCCAGTGAAGTGGCAGTATGTACTAGGGATGTATCGGATATCTGTATCCGCATCCCCGGAACATCTGCACAAATTCTAACATCCGCATCCGTATTTTTTCTAAATGAGACATCCGCATCTGCATCCGTATTTTTGCTAAAAGAGACATCCGCATCTGCAATCACGATTAAATAAATATCCGCATCCGAGCCAAACAAAGCGGATGGGACGGATATTATAACCTAAATTACAGAGCTTGCATGTTTGTTTCCCACAAACTTGATCTTATGCTTTACAAATTTACATTGCAGCTTCAAATATAAGAACATAAGAAACATAAGAAAGGAGGAACACTGCAGCAGGCCTGTTGGCCCATACTAGGCAAGTCCTTCACAATCCATCCCACTAACAGAGCTACCCAAGAAATAAGCTTTGATAATTCTATTTACTCATGTGCAAGTCCCACTCAAATCCAACTCCTCTCACTCTTAATGACCTATGCAGAGAGAGAGAGAGAGAGAGAGAGAGAGAGAGAGACAGACAGACAGAGAGAGACAGAGACAGAGAGAGACAGAGAGAGAGAGACAGAGAGAGAGACAGAGAGAGAGAGAGAGAGAGAGAGACAGACAGACAGAGAGAGACAGAGAAGAAAGAGAGAGACGAGAGAGAGAGAGAAGAGAGAGAGAGAGAGAGAGAGAGAGAGAGAGAGAGAGAAGACAGACAGACGAGAGAGAGAGACAGAGACAGAGAGACAGAGACAGAGAGAGAGAGAGAGAACAAGAGAGAGACAGATACAGAGACAAGAGAGAGAGATAGAGAGAGAGAGAAGAGAGAGAAGAAGAGAGAGAGACAGAGAGAGAGAGAAGAGAGAGAGAGAGAGAGACAGAGAGAAGAGAGACAGAGAAGAGACAGAGACAGAGAGACAGAGACAGAGAGAGAGAGAAGAGAGACAGAGAAGAGAAGAGAGACAGAGAGAGAGACAGAGAAGAGAGACAGAGAGAGAGAGACAGAGAGATAGAGAAGAGAGATAGAGACAGAGAGAGAGAGACAGAGAGACACAGAGAGAGAAGAAGAGAGAGAGAGACAGAGAGAGACAGAGAGAGACAGAGAGAGAAGAAAAGAGACAGAGAGAAGAGAGACAGAGAGAGAGAGAGACAGAGAGAGAGAGAGAGAAGAGAGAGAGACAGAGAGAGAGAGAGAGAGAGAGAGAGAGAAGAGAGAAGAGAGAGAAGAGAGAGAGACGAGAAGAGAAAGAGAGAGGAGAAGAGAAGAGAAGAGAGAGAAGAGAAAGAGAGAGAGAGAGAGAAAGAGAGAGAAAAGAGAAAAAGAGAGAGAGAGAGAGAGAGAGAGAACATAAGAAAGGAGGAACACTGCAGTAGGCCTGTTGGCTCATAGTAGACAGGTCCTTCACAATCCACCCCACTAATAGAATATTTGCCAAACCAAATTTTCAATGCTACCCAAGAAATAAGCTTTGATAATTCTATTTATTCATGTGCAAGTCCCACTCAAAACCAACCCCTCTCACTAATGAATTTATCCACCTAAATTTAAAACTACCCAAGGTGCTAGCTTCAATAACCCTACTAGGCTGATAAATTAGACACATATGCAACACTTGGGTATCTTTATTGAGGAAACGTTTCGGCACAAAGTGGCTTCGTCAGTCCAGACAAAGGAGAATCGTGAAGAACAGGAGGAGTTTGAGGTAATCAGTCCCTCAGCCTGGAGTTGCTGTCTGACACAGCAACATCTTGGTATGTAAATGAATGGTTCAGAGAACCGACGAGTTGGTAAATTAGACACATATGCAACACTTGGGTACCTTTATTGAGGAAACGTTTCGCCACACAGTGGCTTCATCAGTCCATACAAAGGAGAATTGTGAAGAACAGGCGGAGTTTGAGGTGGTCAGTCCCTCAATCTTGAGTCGATGTTGTCAGTCCCTCAATCTTGATTAGAATACAGCATGTGTGCGTAGAGGAAGCTTATATACTGTAGACAGGAGAGGTGCAGCAGTTGTAGGAGGTGTCACATTTGTCCAATGTGGAAGTAGGTCGTGCCCAAGGAATAGGCAAGCGAAGAAATCCCTGTATTAAGATACCAAGATGTTGCTGTGTCAGACAGGATGTAAATGAATGGTTCAGAGAACCGACGAGTTGGTAAATTAGACACATATGCAACACTTGGGTACCTTTATTGAGGAAACGTTTTGCCACACAGTGGCTTCATCAGTCCATACAAAGGAGAATCGTGACAGGTAACATTGATGTATTTGCCATAACTGAGACGTGGTTCAATACGAAAAATAGGGACATGCCTGCTGAATGTCATATACAGTGTTTTAAATTTTTCCAAGTAGACAGAAGTTTCGGGAAGGGGGGTGGAGAGGCACTGTATGTCCGAGATCGCTTGAACTGTTGCATAAAAAAGGGAATAAAATCTAAAATAACACATACAGAGTCTGTCTGGATAGAATTTTCAGAGCGGCATGAAAAATTGATTTTAGGTGTGATATACCGTCCCCCAAACTTAGATAGGGACCAAGGGAGACTACCATGGGAGGAAATTGTTAAGGCCACAATGCACGATAACGTAGTTATTCTGGGAGACTTCAACTTTAGTCAGATTGATTGGAATTTTTTGACTGGGAATTTAGAATCTAACGACTTCTTAGAAGTAGTTCAAGATTGTTTTTTGAAGCAGTTTGTGACAGAACCTACAAGGGGAAATAACCTGCTTGACTTAGTTCTGGCAAACAAGGAAACCCTTGTTAATAATTTAGAAATTACAGAGGAACTCGGCGCAAGCGACCACAAATCAATTACCTTTGGCATTGAATGGAAGTTTCATAGTAGGAATAATTCAGTAACGGTCCAAGATTTTCGCTTAGCAGATTTTAATGGACTTAGAGAACACTTATCATCTGTGGACTGGGGTAATGAAGAGAGCTATCAATATGACAGTTTTCTGAACACTATACATGCTGCCCAAAGAACATTTATCCCATATAAAGAAATTAGATCGAAAAGAAATGACCCAAAATGGATGAATAATAGGCTCAAATATCTTTTAGGGCAGAAGAAAGGAATTTATAGGCGTATCAAAAGAGGTGAGGGTCATCTTATGAATCAGTATATTGACATTAAGAGGGACGTTAAAAAGGGGATAAGAAAAGCTAAACGGGACTACGAAATTAAAGTTGCTAGGATTGAAAACTAACCCAAAAGTTTTTTCCAGGTGTATAGAACAAAAGTTAGAGATAAGATAGGTCCCCTTAAAAATAATTATGGGTATCTTACTGACAAAGAGAATGACATGTGCTCTATTTTTAATAATTATTTTCTCTCGGTTTTCACTCAGGAAGACACTAATAATATCCCAAGAATTAGGTATTTTAGTGGGCCTGAAGAAGATAAATTATGTAGTATCACAGTCACTAGCGAAATGGTTATCAAACAGATAGACCGTTTGAAGCAAAATAAATCGCCAGGTCCTGATGAGCTTTTTTCAAGGGTTCTTAAGGAATGCAAAATGGAACTCTGTGAACCCTTAACTAACATTTTTAACCTATCTCTTCAAACAGGTGTAGTGTCTGATACGTGGAAGATGGCTAATGTAATTCCTATTTTTAAAGCAGGGGACAAGTCGTTACCATCAAATTACCGCCCAATAAGTCTAACATCAATTGTAGGCAAATTATTAGAGTCGATTATAGCTGATAACATAAGAAGCCATCTCGATAGGCATAATTTGATTAATGATACTCAACATGGATTCACCAGGGGCCGTTCCTGCCTAACTACAGTGGACCCCCGAGTTTCGTAAGGTTCTTACTTCGTAAACATCGTGTTTCGTAAGCTTTTTATGATTTCGAGAATCGTAAAACCGCTCGTGTTTCGTAACGTATTAGACCTGTCCGCCTGCTCCGCGCCTGCGCGGGACGCAGAACGCCGCCAGTGAAGCATTGTTTACCATTGAGAGAACATTACATTGCGCGCTATTTCAAACATTCACACTACATTTGGTGTTTTTTTTGGTGCTTTAGTGATTGTCACTGTGAAATAAGTCACCATGGGTCCAAAGAAGCTTCCTAGTGGCACCCCTGTGGTAGCATTCATGCAGGGAGTGTAGCATTCATGCAGGGAGTGGAGCATTCATGCAGGGAGTGTAGCATTTATGCAGGGAGTGTAGCATTCATGCAGGGAGTGTAGCAGGCATGCAGGGAGTGTAGCATTCATGCAGGGAGTGTAGCATTCATGCAAGGAGTGTAGCATTCATTCAGGGAGTGTAGCAGGCATGCAGGGAGTGTAGCAGACATGCAGGGAGTGGGGATTCCCCTTCGTAGAGGCTGAAGAATTCCTCCCCCAACAAGTGTTTAATTGTGATGAAACAGGCCTGTTTTGGAAGAAAATGCCCAAGAGGACCTTCATTACTCATTACTCTATCTTCCAGATGCCTGCAACTCTTCAATAAAGGTAAGTAAATGTATATATATATATTGTTTTTAATTATTTTATATGTGAATATTTTTTTGTGGAACGGATTAACTGTATTTACATTATTTCTTATGGGAAATAATGGTTCGAATTTCGTAAACTTCGTGTTAAGTACTAGCTCCTGGAACAGATTAATTACGATACTCGGGGGTCCACTGTAATTTATTAACTTTTTTCAGTAAGGCTTTTGAGGCAGTTGATCATGATAAAGAATTCGATATTGTTTATCTGGATTTTAGTAAGGCTTTTGATAGAGTTCAACATCAGAGACTGTTAAAGAAAGTGGCTGCTCACGGCATTGGGGGAAAAGTGTTTTCATGGATCGAATCATGGCTCACCAATAGGAAGCAGAGGGTGTGCATAAATGGGGTTAAATCTGAGTGGGGATCTGTAACAAGTGGCGTTCCACAGTGATCGGTTTTGGGCCAGTTGTTTATAATATATATAAATGACCTTGACGAGGGAATTACTAGTGATATGAGCAAATTCGCTGATGACACGAAGATAGGTAGGATAATCGATTCAGACGTAGATGTCACGGAACTTCAGGAGGATTTAGACAAACTCAATTCCTGGTCAGAAAAATGGCAGATGCAGTTCAATGTTGATAAATGCAAAGTTCTAAAGCTCGGGAATGTTCATAACCCTAGCACCTACCAGCTTAATAATGTTGAACTCAGCCGTACAGAATGCGAAAAGGATTTGGGGGTTATGGTAAGCAGCAACCTTAAAATAAGTCAGCAATGCCTAAGCGTAAGAAATAAAGCAAATAGATTACTGGGATTTATATCAAGAAGTGTAAGCAACAGAAGTCCAGCGGTTATATTACAGCTTTATACATCATTAGTAAGGCCTCACCTAGATTATGCAGCTCAGTTCTGGTCTCCATTTTACAGAATGGATATAAATTCGTTAGAAAACATTCAGCGACGAATGACAAAGTTAATTCATAGCATTAGAAATCTTCCGTATGAAGAAAGATTGAAGACCCTTAAATTACATTCACTTGTAAGACGAAGAATGAGGGGAGACATGATCGAGGTATATAAGTGGAAGATGGGTATTAATAAGGGGGATATAAATAAGGTCTTGAGGATATCTCTTCAAGAGAGAACCCGCAATAATGGATTCAAATTGGATAAGTTTAGATTTAGAAAGGATATAGGAAAATATTGGTTTAGTAATAGGGTAGTTGATGAGTGGAACAGTCTGCCTAGTAGGGTTATTGAAGCTAGGACCTTGGGTAGTTTCAAATTTAGGTTGGATAAATACATGAGTGAGAGGGGTTGGATTTGAGTGGGACTCGCACTTGAGTTAATAGAATCATCAAAGCTTATTTCTTGGGTAGAATTGAAAATTAGGTTGGGCAATTATTCTGTTAGTGGGATGGATTGTGAAGGACCTGCCTAGTATAGGCCAACAGGCCTGCTGCAGTGTTCCTCCTTTCTTATGTTCTTATGTAAAGCTTTTGAGGCTGTTGCCTTCAGTAAAGCTTTTGAGGCTGTTGATCACGATAAAGAATTCGATATTGTTTATTTAGACTTTAGTAAGGCTTTTGATAGAGTACCACACCAGAGACAGTTAAAGTGGCAGCTCATGGCATTGGGGGAAAAGTGCTGTCATGGATCGAGTCATGTCTCACAAATAGGAAGCAGAGAGTGTGCATAAATGGGGTTAAATCCGAATGGGGACTTGTAACAAGTGGTGTTCCACAGGGATCAGTCTTAGGCCCGTTGTTATTTATAATATATATCAATGACCTTGACGAGGGAATTACTAGTGATATGAGCAAATTCGCTGACGACACGAAGATAGGTAGGATAATTGATTCAAACATAGATGTCATAGAACTTCAGGAAGATTTAGACAAACTTAATTCGTGGTCAGAAAAGTGGCAGATGCAGTTCAATGTAGATAAAACATCTATTAGGGGAGAAAAGAGGAATTTATAGGCGCATCAAAAGAGGAGATGTTAACCTTATTGATCAATATGTTCAGTTGAAAAGAGAAGTAAAAAAGGGGATTAGAAAGGCTAAACGTGACTATGAGATTAAGGTTGCTAATGAATCAAAGACTAATCCAAAGGGTTCTTTCAAGTGTATAGGACGAAGGTGAGGGAAAAGGTAGACCTCTGAAAATTGGGAATGGACAGCTGACGGATAACGAACTGGAAATGTGTTCTCTATTTAATGACTATTTTTTGTCAGTCTTTACACAAGAAGACGTAAATGAGATTCCAGAAATTAACAATTATTCAGTTCCTGAAGAATTCAAGTTAACTAATATTACTGTCACGAAGGACATGGTTATCAAACAGATAGATAAACTGAAGCAAAATAAGTCCCCGGGACCAGACGAGTTGTTTTCCAGGGTACTTAAAGAATGCAAGATGGAACTTAGTCAGCCATTAACGAATGTGTTTAATACGTCCATCCTAACTGGTGTTGTGCCAGAGATGTGGAAGATAGCTAATGTAGTTCCTATATTCAAATCAGGGGATAAGTCAATTCCATCAAATTACCGTCCAATAAGCCTCACGTCTATAGTAGGCAAATTATTAGAATCAATTATAGCTGATATTATCAGAAGTCACCTTGAAGAACATAATTTGATTAATGAATCTCAGCATGGGTTTACGAGAGGTCGTTCCTGCCTGACAAACTTACTGACGTTTTTCAATAAAACATTTGAGGCAGTAGACAGTGATAAACAATATGATATAGTTTACTTGGATTTCAGTAAGGCCTTCGATAGAGTACCTCACAAGAGACTCTTAAGAAAGGTGGCAGCTCATGGTATAGGAGGTAAAGTTCTAGCATGGATAGAGGCATGGCTTACCAATAGAAAGCAGAGAGTTTCCATTAATGGGGTCAAATCTGAATGGGGATTTGTCACTAGTGGCGTTCCACAAGGATCAGTTTTGGGCCCATTGTTGTTCATAATTTACATAAATGACCTTGATGAAGGAATTGCAAGTGACATGAGTAAATTTGCTGATGATACAAAAATAGGCCGTATAATTCATTCTGAGGAGGATACCAGTGAACTCCAGGAGGATTTGGACAAATTAATGTCTTGGTCTGAAAAGTGGCAGATGAAGTTCAATGTGGACAAGTGTAAGGTGCTAGTCGTTGGTAATGAAAATATCCCTCGAATTTATAAACTAGGTGAAGTTGAGCTTGATCATACAGAATGTGAAAAAGACTTGGGAGTCATGGTAAGCAGAAATCTAAAGCCAAGACAACAGTGCCTAAGTGTGCGCAATAAGGCTAACAGATTACTAGGATTTATTTCAAGAAGTATAAGTAACAGAAGTCCAAAAGTTATTTTACAGCTCTATACATCACTAGTGAGACCTCATTTGGATTATGCAGCTCAGTTTTGGTCTCCTTACTACAGGATGGATATACAGTGGACCCTCGGTTTTCGCCGAAAATTCTTTCCAGAATGCTGCTCAAGTGCCATTACCGAACGAATTTACTTCCTTAAGAAATAATGTCACGTAGGTTAGTCTATTTCAGACCCCCAAAAATACACTTGCAAAAGCACTTACGAAAATACACTTACATAAAAGGGCGAGTTTGGAGATGACCGAAAACCGAGGGACCACTGTAGATTCATTGGAGAACATACAAAGAAGAATGACTAAAATGATTTACAGTATAAGAAATCTCCCGTATGAAGATAGACTTAGAGCATTGAATCTCCACTCTCTGGAGAGACGTAGAATGAGGGGAGATATCATCGAGGTGTACAAGTGGATAATGGGCATAAACAAAGGAGATATTAATAAAATACTGAGGATATCGAACCAAGTAAGAACCAGAAATAACGGATTTAAATTGGATAAATTTAGATTTAGAAGGGACATAGGCAAGTACTGGTTTTCGAACAGAGTTGTAGATGCGTGGAACAATCTTCCGATTAGGGTGATAGAGGCTAGGACCTTGGGTGGCTTTAAAAAGAGATTGGACAAATATATGAGTGGGAGGGCTGGGTTTGATTAGTGTCGTGAGTACAGGGTAAATTCTTAGGTAGTGGTGGTTTTGATAAAGACCTGCCTTGTATGGGCCAGTAGGCCTTCTGCAGTGTTCCTCCATTCTTATGTTCTTATGTTAAGGTTCTGAAGCTCGGGAGTGTCCATAACCCAAGCACTTATAAGTTAAATAACGTAGAACTTAACCATACAGATTACGAAAAGGACTTGGGGGTGATGGTAAGCAGCAACCTTAAACCAAGACAGCAATGCCTAAGCATACGTAATAAGGCAAATAGATTACTGGGATTTATATCAAGTGTTAGCAACAGAAGTCCAGAGGTTATATTACAGCTTTATACATCATTAGTAAGGCCTCACCTAGATTATGCAGCTCAGTTCTGGTCTCCATATTACAGAATGGACATAAATTCGTTAGAAAACATTCAGCGTAGAATGACTGAATTAATACATAGCATTAGAAATCTTCCTTACGAAGAAAGATTGAAGACCCTTAAATTACATTCACTTGTAAGACGTAGAATGAGGGGGACATGATCGAGGTATACAAGT
>WNWK01013518.1:0-55024 GCA_009830355.1 Cherax destructor
GGGTGTAGGAGAATGCTGGAGAGTTGAAGAGTAGGAGATGACCCACACGTGACTGCTTCAGGCGGGGGAGCTGGAGATGACGCCCTATGTCCCGATTTTGTGGAAAAATCGTGGACGATGCGCTGACTCAGGCACCCACGAGCGCTAGAAGCTACGGATGATGCGAAGCCAGCAGATGACCTGGATATGACTGGCTTGGTCGGATGATCGACTGGGCGGTGGGTCCCCTACACTACACTCTGCCGTGAACCACTGCTGTCACCACTGTTAAGTCTAACTTCTTGGCTGCTTACTTTGGGCAGTAGAATGGTAGCGTAGGTGCAGAGATACGGCCGATGACTAGACTCAGTTTATTAATGGCAAGGTGTAGGAATACACGGGGACAGAGTGCGAGGGGACCGGGAGCCAGTTCGTAGGGGGAGATGCTGCTTCAGTGAGGTAGGCCGTGTAAGTGAGAGAGAAGCATGGCTGACCAGCCCGACCTTGATAGGCCTATAGAGGGCAGCACCATAGTGCCGCGCAGTTTGAAACAGCCTCTGGGTAGGCTGTTTACAAAGGTAACCCAATATTGGGCATGGTAAAGGTCCTCCCCTATGAGGGTCAGAGTTGGTAACCCCCCTATGGGGCATGGTCTCCCCCTATGGGGGTACAAACAGGTTGAATCATGAGAGGTGTGACGTCATGGGATAACTACCCGTGACCTCACTGACCGCCGAGTAAACACAGGTGGGGTGTGAGGTCACCACAAGTAAACACAGGTCAACAAGCTAAAACAGGACTGAACTAAGTTACTTTTCCTCTTGTTAAATGAAGTAAACACAAGTTAACACTAATACACATTTTTTTCATCATTTATTTTCCACTCTTTCATTAATACAATTTTCCACGTTTTTCGAGTAACAGAATAAAAAGTTTCACTCTTACCTTAATAACAACAACAAATTTATTACAAGAATTTTCACTAATACGTCACCGACTAAAATCAACATAGGGAAAACATTACACATTTTCTCTAGTTCAAAATAAAATACAATTTCAATACACATTTTCTCTAGTTCATCCACAACACTTACAACTTATAAACACTTTTTCGGTAAATTCAATTGTCACATTTTTTTACATATTACGAATTAAGATTCTCTAGTTGAACCACAACACTGACATTTTCCTCGTGTCAGTATTCAGTCATACAATACATCGGTAAATATTATAAATTTTCAGACGTTTTAATACCCACAGCATGTTACAATTTTACATAACACGATTTTACATAACACTCTCTTAAACATCCCACACTCCTCAAGTCTAGGTGTCTTCTGCTCAAATGACCTTATATGACTGGCAAGGACCGTCTGTGATCTTATCTGAGTTACCTCTGATAAGATCACAGGATAGACAGATGTCAGGTCATCCGAATGAAGCGCCTGAGGTCATAACCTGCTCTCTATCTCTACCTCAATACCACTACCACCACAACCACCACCACTACCAACACCACCACCACCACCACTACCAACACCACCACCACCACCACCACCACCACCACCACCACCACCACCACCACCACCACTCAATTCTACCATAGAGAAAATTAAAGTCTAGATATAAAATATGCATACTCAATTCATCCTTTAAAATACTCACACTCGATCTTAAACTAAGATCATCATCAACTATCACACACACACACACACATGCACACACACGTACACAAGCACGCACACGCACACACGCATGCACACGCACACACGCATGCACACACACGCACGCACACGCACACATGCACGCACACGCACACACGCACTCCACACACACACACACACACACACACACACACACACACACTCATACATACTTTTCTCAATTACTGTTAAGAAATATTCTCACATCATCAAGCCTTAACATCTCCCACTAAGATCACCAAAACTAAGATCATAATCAACTACCACACAAACACACACACGCATCACCCAATTTTCTCGTTTTCAGGTAACAAAACAAAAAGTTCCACTCTTTCGATAATAACAACAAATTTATTACAATTTTAATCTCTTTCCTTCACTCCCATCTCCCTTCACATACACCCACTCTCACCCTCTCTCCATCTCCCTTCACAAACACCCATTCTCACCCTCACTCCATCTCCCTTCACACACGCCCACTCTCACCCTCACTCCATCTCCCTTCACAAACACCCACTCTCACCCTCACTCCATCTCCCTTCACAAACACCCACTCTCACCCTCACTCCATCTCCCTTCACACACGCCCACTCTCACCCTCACTCTACCCACAACACATCATGCAACCCCACAATTTTCACTTGTCTCATCCATCCACTTACATTTGTTTTCCAATCATAACCCTCATCAACATAAACTAACATCCATTTTTATACACATTCCCTCAAAACCCTTTAACCAAGTTCACCAAAACTAAGATCACTCATCTCAAAACCACTAAGATCACCAAAAAAACTAAGATGATCAACTAACACCCATTTTATATACATTCCCTCAAAACACTTTAACCAAGATCACCCAAACTAAGATGACTCATCTCAAAACCACTAAGATCACAAAAAACTAAGATGATCAACACGAGCTAACACCCATTTTTTATACACATTCCCTCAAAACCTTTTAACCAAGATCACCAAAATCTAAGATCACTCATCTCAAAACCACTAAGATCACCAACATCATTGGAACATTTCCAAAATTACACTGGAACATTTCCAAATTACATACATTGGAACATTTCAAATTACATTGGAACACCCCCAAAATAACATTTTGAATACTCCCAAATAACATTTGACATCTTTAACTCACCCACCAAATTGCATTCTCAATCAAACTTACACATTTCATTAACTGAAATTAAATTTCACCCACCAAACTACACAGTCTAAATAAAAGTTTACTCACTCATTCTCCACACTTTACAACACAAACACAAAAAAGTAAGTCATACACTTATGACATGAGCTCATGATCACCTCTAACTATAATATATCATGTACCCAAAAACTCTGAGAACCACCAACTAAGACATATCATGAACACACCCAACTAAGACATGACATAAACCATACCATGGATGGAGTTCGAACCCGCGGTCAGAAAGTCTCAAAACTCTAACTGCGGGTTCGAACCCCACCCGTGGTATGGTTTGTTTGCAATCGTGTCATTACGATTTCTTGAGTCAAGTTAAGACATGACATAATCACATTTTTTATAAACATTCCCTCAAAATACTATAACCAAGATCACTAATACTATGATTACTTTTACTAAGATCACATTTTCATGTTAATTAACTCCATTTCATGATTACCATTAAGTAAGAACATTTAGGACAAGACACTAACAGCCCCCGGTGGCCTAGTGGGTAAAGCTCTTGCTTCACGCACGGAGGGGCCGGGTTCAATTCCCGGTGGGGCAGAAACATTTTGAAGTGTTTCCTTACATACACATACACACACACATATATACAACAGGCCTAGTGTCTAATTGACATGTGCCTAGGACAAAATGGTAACTAACTAACTAAGAACACAGAACACACATTTTTTACACACATCTCCTCAGAACACAAAAATCACGTTCACCAACTCCATATCATGTTTACCATTATCTAAGTACACTCATCTCAAAACCACTAATTCACATAACACACTCAATTTTATACACATTCCCTCAAAACATTATAACCGAGATGATTACCAAATATAAGAACCACCAACTAAGACATATCATGAACACACACAACTAAGACATGAGTCATTACCAAAACTAACACACACACACACCACCAACTAAGCCATAACATGAGTGCCAAAACTAACACACACACACCACCAACTAAACCATAACATGAGCGCCAAATCTAAGACATACACCTACAACTAAGACATGAGACATAACTCAAACTAAGACATTCAAAATCTAAGTCATGAACACAAAATAAGAGATAACACGAACACTATAATATAACCACCAACTAATACACAACATGATCATAAGAAATTTAAGACATGAGACATAACCAAAATCTAAGACATATCCAAAAATTTAAGCAATATACACAAAATAAGATATAAGCACAAAAATACCATGTCACGATCACCACAAAATATAACATATCATTGCACCCAAAAAAATATAAGAACCACCAACTAAGACATATCATGAACACACACAACTAAGACTAACACACAAACACACCCACACACACCACCAACTAAGCCATAACATGAGCACCAAAACTAACACACATACACCACCAACTAAACAATAACATGAGCACCAAATCTAAGACATGCACCTACAACTAAGACTATTTCAAAATCTAAGACACAAACACAAAATAAGCCATAACACAAGCACTATAACATGACCACCAACTATTACAAAACATGATCACAAGAAATTTAAGACATGAGACATAACCAAAATCTAAGACATATCCAAAAATCAAAGACATATACACAAAATAAGATATAAGCACAAAAATACCTTGTCACGATCACCACCAACTATAACATATCATGTACCCCAAAAATCTTAGAAACACCAACTAAGACATATCATGAACACACACAACTAAGACATGACATAATCACAACAAATTAATGACATGAGACATAAGCCTACAACTAAGACATGAGACATAACCAAAACTAAGACATATTCAAAATCTAAGACATGAACACAAAATAAGTCATAACACGAACACTATAACACGACCACCAACTATTACACAACATGATCACAAAAAATTTAAGACATGAGACATAACCAAAATCTAAGACATATCCAAAAAACCAAGACATATACACAAAATAAGATATAACCACAAAAATACCATGTCACGATCACCACCAACTATAACATATCATGCACTCAAAAAATCTAAGAAACACCAAAAATAAGGCATTCACCAACTAATACATGACATGAACACACATCCAACTTATACATGACATAATCACAACAAAACTATGACATACACCTCCAACTAACACATGACATGATCATCATCAATCTAAAACATAATCAAATCTATGACATGAACACAATATGCCATGACATGAACACTTATACCATGACCACCAACTAATACACGACATAATCATAACAAATTTAAGACATGAGACATAACCAAAATCTAAGACATATCCAAAAAACCAAGACATATACACAAAATAAGACAAAAGCACAAAAATACCATGTCACGATCACAACCAGTTATAACATACCATGTACCCAAAAAAATCTAAGAACCACCAACTAAGACATATCATATACACACCAACAAATTTATGCCATGTGCCATATCTAAAATATAAGACTTATCCAAAAATCTAAGACATATACACAAAATAAGATATAAACAAAACAAATTTTAAGATCCATCAACTAAGACATAACATGAATACACCAACAAATTTAAGCCATGAGATATAAAAAATCTAAGACACAGACACCTCCAACTAAGACATATACACAAAATAAGACGTAATCACAAAAATACCATGAGCACCAACTAATACATGACATGATCAGAACAAATTTAAGACATAAGACCTGATAACCATAAAACCTAAGACATAATATAAAATCTAAGAGATGAACAAAAAATAAGACAGATCGAGTGTGAGTATTTTAAAGGATGGATTGAGTATGCATATTTTATATCTAGACTTTAATTCTCTCTATGGTAGAATTGAGTGGTGGTGGTGGTGGTGGTAGTGAGGTAGAGAGAGAGAGAGAGAGAGCAGGTTATGACCTCAGGCACTTCCTTGGGATGACCTGACATCTGTCTATCTTGTGATCTTATCAGAGGTAACTCAGATAAGATCACAGACGGTCCTCGCCAGTCATATAAGGTCATATGAGCAGAAGACACCTAGGCTTGAGGAGTGTGGGATGTTTAAGAGAGTGGAAGTTATAACAATTGAAAATCTTAAATCGTGATATGTAAAATTGTAACATGCTGTGGGTATTAAAACGTCTGAACATTTATCGTATTTACCGATGTATTGTATGACTGAATACTGACACGAGGAAAATGTCAGTGTTGTGGTTCAACTAGAGAATCTTAATTCGTAATATGTAAAAAAATGTGACAATTGAATTTACCGAAAAAGTGTTTATAAGTTGTAAGTGTTGTGGATGAACTAGAGAAAATGTGTATTGAAATTGTATTTTTTGTTGAACTAGAGAAAATGTGTAATGTTTTCCCTATGTTGATTTTAGTCGATGACGTATTAGTGAAAATTCTTGTAATAAATTTGTTGTTGTTATTAAAGTAAGAGTGGAACTTTTTATTCTGTTACTCGAAAAATGTGGAAAATTGTATTAATGAAAGAGTGGAAAATAAATGATGAAAAAAATGTGTATTAGTGTTAACTTGTGTTTACTTCATTTAACAAGAGGAAAAGTAACTTAATTCAATCCTATTTTAGCTTGTTGACCTGTGTTTACTTGTGATGACCTCACACCCCACCTGTGTTTACTCGGCGGTCAGTGAGGTCACGGGTGGTTATCACGTGACGTCACACCTCTCATGATTCAACCTGTTTGTACCCCCATAGGGGGAGACCATGCCCCATATGGGGGTTACCAACTATGACCCACATAGGGGGAGGACCTTTACCATGCCCAATATTGGGTTACCTTCAATCTTGATCCAAAGAGATGGAGTTCTCCCACCAAAAATTTGTTTGTATTAACCATACGGGGAAACCCACAACTTGATCCAAGGAAGTGGAGGTCTTGATCTGAGGAATTGGAAATCCATCTTAAATTCGTATAAAGCATAAATCTGACAACCCTGTAAAACTTGATCCAAGGAAGTGGAGCACTGAAAAATGGAAAAAAGATGTGGAAAAAATGTATTATTAATATCGAGAAACTTTTACCATATCTCTGACCCCCCATAGGGGGACCTTCAAAGTGGGTAAAATTGATCCTTAGAGGGTAAGAGGGGTGAGGGGACAAGGGGACCTTACCATGACCCATAGGGGAAGCCAAATCTTGATCCAAGGAAGTGGAGGTTTTGATCTGAGGAATTGGAAATCCCTCTAAATTTCGTAAAAATTTGGCAACATTTTCGAAAAGTGGGTAAAATTGGTCCTTAAAGGATAGGGGGTGACGTCAAGGGAACCTTACCATGCCCCATAGTTGGATCTTCAAAAAAATATGAAATTCGAAAAAAAGTCGAAAATTCGAAAAAAATCGAGGAGCATGGGCGATCCGGAGGATGCAGCAAAAGGCGCAGCAGAAGGCAGCATGGGGCGGCGCAGGTGGGGCGGGGCCTGGGGCGGTGCTGGGCGGGGCTGGAGGGCGCGGGCGCACGGGAGGAGACCGCTGAGCCGGAGACCACTGAGCCATAGACCTCTCAGTGGTCTCCGCTACTTTCTCCACTACTTCAATAGCCTTTGATGTGGAACTCTATCGAAAGCCTTATACACAATATCATATTCATTACCATGATCTACCTCTTCAAACACTTTAGTGAAAAAAGTTAGTAAATTCGTAAGACAGGAACACCCGTTAGTAAAACCATATTGAGATTCATTAATCAACTTGTGCCTTTCAAGATGGCTACGAATTGCCTCGGCAATTATTGATTCCATAAATTTTCCCACTATGGAGTAAGGCTTATTGGTCTATAGTTCGAAGCTCAGGACCTGTCACCTGCCTTGTAAATAGGTATTACATTTGCCATTTTCCACTTATCAGGGACTATGCCAGTTTATAGTGACATGTTGAAAAGATTAGCCAAAGGGTTGCTAAGTTCCTCTTTACATTCCTTTAAAACCCTTGCAAACAATTCATCATGGCCTGGGGATTTGTTAGGTTTTAATTTCTCTGAGGACCATGTCACTAGTTACCCCAATAGTGCTTAGTTTATTATCGTCCTGTTCTACATAATTTATTATTTCTGGAATTTCGCTAGAATCTTAAGAACATAAGAACATAAGAAAGGAGGAACTCTGCAGCAGGCCTGTTGGCCCATACTAGGCAGGTCCTTCACCATCCGTCCCACTAACAGAACACTTGCTCAACCATCTTCCACATATCAGACACTACACCTGTAATAATATTGGTAGAATTACCGACAATATGTTGAGTAAAAACTGACAGGAAGTAAGTATTGAAAATTTCACACATATCCTTATCACTGTCAGTGATCTGACCTGAGTTACTCTTAAGTGGGCCTATCTTGTCTCTAATCTTACTTCTGTATACCTAAAAGAATCCTTTTGTGACCTTAGCCTCATAATCCCTTTTTGCTTTTCTTATTACTTTTTTTTTATTTCTCTTTAATTGAATATATTGATTTTTTAACTGCCCATCCCCTCTTTTGATACGCCTAAATATGCCTCTCTTTTGACCAATGAGATGTTTTTAATCTATTGTTCATCCATCTGGGATAATTTTTGTTAGATCTAATTTCCCTACTCGGAACAAAAGTTGTCTGGGCAGCTAGAACTATGCTCTGAAAAATGTCATATTGGCAACCAACACCACCTACCTAACCTATAGTCAGGTCATCCCAATTTAGCCTACCAAGGTAATTTCTTAGTCCCATGAAATCCGCCAAGCGGAAGTCTGAGACAGAGACTTGATTGCAGTTTCCTGGGTAATTCCATAATATATTGAAACTAAGTGATTTGTGATCGCTTTCCCCAAGCTCATCATTAACCTCAAGATTATTAATTAGTGATTCTTCATTGGCAAGAACCAAGTCAAGCAGGTTGTTTCCTCTAGTTGCTTCTGTCACAAACTGTTTTAAAAAGCAATCCTGAACCGTATCAAGAAAATCACTAGACTCAAGATTTCCTGTCACATTGTTCCAGTCAATTTGTCTAAAGTTAAAATCTCCCATTAACACAACATTTTCGTATCTAGACGCCTTATGAATTTCGTCCCATAGCAGCTTACTTCACTCCCTATCAAGGCTTAGGGGCCCATAAATCACACCCAGAATTATTTTTCACGCTCCTCGAGAAACTGTAGCAAACAGATTCTGTGTCCGATGTTTCTAATCTTATATCATGTCTAACACAACAATTTAAATTATCTCTGACATACATCGCCACTCCACCACCCTTCCTGTTGACCCTATCAGAGTGGAATAGTTTATAACTCTGTATGTTGCACTCAGAAGGCATTTCTCTATCTTTCAAGTTGAACCAGGTCTCTGTCATAGCAAGTAATCTTAGCTCATCTATCTTATTTCTTAGACTCCTACTATTTGTATAGTAAACCTTAAGGGAGCTAGTCACTCGTTGCCCTCTACTATCTCTCTTTGTTGAACAATTGCTTTGCCTTTAGTAGCAACTTTATTTTGAATATTATCTTATAAACATATCCCTGAGGTATCCTGGTAATATCTGCTGTTTCCAACCCTAATACTGCAACCTGATTGTTTCCCACAAACACCCATACCTCTATAATCTATCAGTTTAAAGTCCTAGACAAGTCATCAATGACCTCCTCAATCGAATTGGCTAATGCAACCACTCCAGCCCCAGAGAGATGAACCCCATCCCTTGCATACGTATCACATTTGCCATAGAATTTGTCCCAGTTATCAATGAATGAGATTGCAAGTTCCTTTCAGTACCTGTCTAGCCAGCAATTTATACCAATTGTCCTAGACATCCATTCATTGCTCACTCCCTTTCTAGGCAAGATGCTACGCATAATTGGGATCCCTCCCTTAGACCTGACTACTTCTATGGCTGACCTTCTAGCAGTAAAATCGATTCCTGCATGATAATTGACCATGTTGACTTCTAAGGGTGTCCTTTATGTGTATGTACTCAGGAGGTGAACTTCATGCTGGTGAAAGCAGGTGATGACCCGGCGGTGCTGCTGCGCTCAGTACAACGACTTTTGAGTAGGGTGTTTGTACCTGCCGTCAGAGTCAACCCTTCAGACGTGGACACCTGGCCTGGCAGCGTCAGCGCTCGAGACCACTTACTGGCAGGCCTCAGGTCCTTCGCCTCATGCCTCCACGGTGAGCTCTCAAAAAAAGTAAATCTCCTGAAATAATTAAAAAAAAAAAGGTAGAGTTCTAAACCCTTTAACGTTCCATCATCGAAATAATGCTAGGATTTAGATGTCCTTCTAGTATGTTATGAATTGACTCTTTCTAAAAAAAAACTTTTTTTACTCTTATGACTTCTGCTGTAACTTCCATAATTTTAATGAATTTTTGAAAGCAAGTCTAAACAGTCATTATTCCTACTTACGAGGGATTGGGAATCAGGCTTCAGGAGTCTCTAGCTACTCTTTCACGTCTCGCTTTCTCACTCAACACCCAAGAAGGAGTTATGAGTTTCTGATTGGGTCCATAAGACAAAGTATTCTAATATCGGTTAAATAATTAATTTCATACTCCATGATAGGGCACTAGAAAGTCTCAGGCTATAAGTACGACAAAGTATTAACATGAGTAAGGAATAACGTTAGATATCCCTTACTCTTTCTCTCTTTACACACATGCACACACACACACACACACACACACACACACATAAGACAAAGGACCCAGGAAAATAAAGAAATAAACGGAAGAGCCAGAAACGAATATGCTCAACGACAATACGAAAATGACATAGCATCAAAAGTCAAGTCTGACCCGAAGCTGTTGTACAGCCACATCAGGAGGAAAACAACAGTCAAGGACCAGGTAATCAGGCTGAGGAAGGAAGGTGGGGAGTTCACAAGAAACGACCAAGAGGTATGTGAGGAGCTCAACATGAGATTTAAAGAAGTATTTACAGATGAGACAGAAAGAACTCCAGGAATTCAGAATAGGGAGGTATACCAACAAGTGCTGGATGAAATACACACAACCGAGGAGGAGGTGAAGAAGCTGCTATGTGAACTCGATACCTCAAAAGCGATGGGACCTGACAACATTTCTCCGTGGGTCCTTAGAGAGGGAGCAGAGATGTTAAGTGTGCCACTAACAAAAATCTTCAACACATCCGTTGAAACTGGGCAACTACCTGAAGCATGGAAGATGGCAAATGTAGTCCCAATTTTTAAGAAAGGAGACAGACACGAGGCATTAAACTACAGACCTGTGTCACTGACGTGTATAGTATGCAAAGTCATGGAGAAGATCATCAGGAGTAAAGTGGTGGAGCACCTAGAAAGACACAAGCTTATAAACGACAACCAGCACGGTTTCAGGGAAGGAAAATCCTGTGTCACAAATCTACTGGAGTTTTATGACAAGGTAACAGAAGTAAGACACGAGAGAGAGGGGTGGATAGACTGCATTTTCTTGGACTGCAAGAAGGCGTTCGACACAGTTCCTCACAAGAGGTTAATGCAAAAGCTAGAGGATCAGGCACACGTAACAGGAAAGGCACTGCAATGGATCAGAGAATATCTGACAGGGAGGCAGCAGCGAGTTATGGTACGTGACGAGGTGTCAGAGTGGCACCTGTGACGAGTGGAGTTCCACAAGGGTCAGTCCTAGGACCTGTACTGTTTTTGGTATATGTGAATGACATAACGGAAGGGATAGACTCAGAAGTGTCCCTTTTTGCAGATGATGTGAAGTTAATGAGAAGAATTAAATCAGTCGAGGATCAGGCAGGACTACAAAGAGACGTAGACAGGTTACAAGCCTGGTCCAGTAACTGGCTCCTTGAATTTAACCCTGCCAAATGTAAAGTCATGCTGCAGCATGACTTTACATTTGGCATTTTGACTTTACATTTGCCAGCCGCCCGTATGCTGCAGCATACGGGCGGCTGGCAAACCTAAGAATAGCGTTCCAATACCTCACTAAGGAATCGTTCAAGACTCTGTACACCATATACGTCAGGCCCATACTGGAGAACGCAGCACCAGTTTGGAACCCACACCTGGTCAAGCACGTCAAGAAATTAGAGAAAGTGCAAAGGTTTGCAACGAGACTAGTCCCAGAGCTAAGGGGATTGTCCTACGAAGAAAAGTTAAGGGAAATCGGCCTGACGACACTAGAGGACAGGAGGGTTAGGGGAGACATGATAACGACATATAAAATACTGCGAGGAATAGATAAGGTGGACAGAGACAAGATGTTCCAGAGAGGGGACACAGAAACAAGGGGTCACAATTGGAAGTTGAAGACTCCTATGAGTCAAAGGGATGTTAGGAAGTATTTCTTCAGTCATAGAGTTGTCAGGAAGTGGAATAGCCTAGAAAGTGACGTAGTGGAGGCAGGAAACATACATAGTTTTAAGACGAGGTTTGATAAAGCTCATGGAGCAGGGAGAGAGAGGACCTAGTAGCAATCAGTGAAGAGGTGGGGCCAGGAGCTATGACTCGACCCCTGAAACCACAAATAGGTGAGCAAATAGGTGAGCACACACACACACACACACACACCAGGAGCTATGACTCGACCCCTGCTACCACAACTAGGTGAGTACACACACACACACATACAACAGGCCTAGTGTCTAATCGACATGTGCCTAGGACAAAATGGTAACTAACTAACACATTCACACATACAATTTTTAAGAGAGGAGATAAACACGGGTCATTAAACTACAGACCAGTGTCACTAACACGTATAACACAAATTATCAGGAGAGTGGTGGAGCATCTAGAAGAGAACAAGCTTATAAACGACAACCAGTACAGTTTCATGGAAGGGAAATATTGTGTCACAAACCTACTGGAGTTTTATGACAAGGTAACGGAAGTAAGACACAAGAGAGATAGGTAGGTAGATTGCATTTTCTTGGACTGCAAGAAGGCTTTCGACACAGTTCCTCACAAAAAAATTGTACAAAAGCTAGAGGATCAGGCATACATAACAGGAAGGGCACTGCAACGCATCATAGAATATCTGACAGGGAGGAAACAACGAGTCATGGTACGTGACGAGATGTCAGAGTGGGCACCTGTGACGAGCGGGGTTCCACAGGGTCAGTCCTAGGACCAGTGCTGTATATGTTAATGACATGACGGAAGGGATTGACTCAGAAGCGTTCCTGTTTGCAGATGATTTGAAGTTAATGATAATTAACTCGGATGAGGATCAGGCAGGACTACAAAGGGACCTGGACAGGCTGCAAGCCTGGTCCAACAACCGGCTCCTCCCACCAAATGTAAAGTCATGAAGATTGGGGAAGGGCAAAGAAGACAGAAGACAGAGTACAGGCTAGGAGGCCAAAGACTGCAAACCTCACTCAAGGAAAAGAACTTGGGATGAGCATAATACCGAGCACATCTCCTGAGGTGCACATCAACCAGATAACTGCTAAAGTATATGGGTGCCGATACCTCAGTAAGGAATCGTTCAAGACTCTGTACACCGTGTACGTTAGGCCCATATTGGAGTATGCAGCACCAGTTTGGAAACCACACCTGATCAAGCACGTCAAGAAATTAGAGGAAGTGCAAAGGTTTGCAACAAGACAAGTCCTGGAGCTAAGGAAAATTTCCTACAAAGAAAGGTTAAGAGAAATCGACCTGACGACACTGGAGGACAGGAGGGATAGGGAAGACGTGATAACGACATATAAAATACTGCGAGGAATTGACTAGTTGGACAAAGACAGGATGTTCCAGAGATGGGACACAGCAACAAGGGGTCACAACTGGAAGTTGAAGACTCAGATGAACCAAAGGATGTTAGGAAGTATTTCTTCAGTCACAGAGTTGTCAGGAAGTGAAATAGTCTGGAAAGTGACGTAGTGGAGGCAGGAACCATGCATAGTTTCAAGAATAGGTTTGATAAAGCTTATGGAGCAGGGAGAGAGAGGACCTTGTAGCGACCAGTGAAGAAGCGGGGCCAGGAACTCGACCCCTGCAACCACAATTATGTGAGTACACACACACACACACACACACACACACACACACACACACACACACACACATATATATATATATATATATATATATATATATATATATATATATATATATATATATATGTCAAACTGCGGCAGGCCAGGATTCGACCTCACGACACATTGTCCCGCCTCAAGAGACAACACACCACACATGTCACCGTTCCTAAACCTGTACTCCCTAGAACGCAGGCGAGAGAGATACATTATTATATACACTTGGAAAATCCTAGAGGGATTAGTACCAAACTTGCACACGAGAGTCACTCCCTACGAAAGCAAAAGACTCGGCAGACGATGCAACATCCCCCCAATGAAAAGCAGGGGTGCCACTAGCACGTTGAGAGACAACACAATAAGTGTCAGGGGCCCAAGACTGTTCAACTGCCTCCCAGCGTACTTAAGGGGGATTACCAATAGACCCCTGGTTGTCTTCAAGCAGGCACTGAACAGGCACCTAAAGTCAGTGCCTGACCAGCGGGTTGTGGTTCGTACGTCGGCCTGCGTGCGGCCAGCAGTATGAGCCTGGTTGATCAGGCTCTGATTCACCATGAGGCCTGGTCACAGACCGGGCCGCGGGAGCGTTGACCCCCGGAAATCTCTCCAGGTAAACTCCAGGTTATCCCCTCAGCCATCGATCCTACAAAGATCACACACTCAGCAGAGCTAGGTGTTTGTCGTCAACCTGCTATGAACCTAAATGTGCTGCCGTGAGCCTTGGTGTGTTGCCGTGAGCATGAGTGTGTTGCTGTGAGTCTGGGTGTGTTGCCATGATTCTGGGCGTGTTGCTGCCAACCTGGGTGTGTTGCTGTGAGCTTGGGTGTGTTGCTGAGTCTCAGTGTGTTGCTGTAAGCCTTGGTGTGTTGCTGTGAGTCTGGGTGTGTTGCCGTGAGCCTGGATGTGTTGCCATTAGCCTGGGTGTGCTGCTGCGAGCCTTGGTGTGTTGCTGTGAGCCTTGGTGTGTTGCTGTGAGCGTAGGTGTGTTTATGCAACCCTGGGTATGTTAATGCGATACTGCGTGTGTTGCCTAGAGTCTGGGTGTGTTGCCGTGAGCCTGGATGTGTTGCCGTGAGCCTTGGTGTGTTGTGGTGAGCCTGGATGTGTTGTTATAAACCAGGATGTGTTGCAGTGAGCCTGGGTGTGTTGCTGTGAGCCTAGGTGTGTTGCTGTGAGCCTGGGTGTGTTGCTGTGAGCCTGGGAGTGTTGCTGTGAGCCTGGGTGTGTTGCTGTGAGCCTGGATGTGTTGCTGTGAGCCTGGGTGTGTTGCTGTGAGCCTGGAAGTGTTGCCGTGGGCCTGGGTGTGTTGCTGTGAACCTGGGTGTGTTGCTGTGAGCCTGGGTGTGTTTCTGCGAGCCTGGGTGTGTTGCTGCGAGCCTGGGTGTGTTGCTGTGAGCCTGAGAGTGTTGCTGTGAGCCTGGGTGTGTTTCTGTGAGCCTGGGTGTGTTGCTGTGAGCCTGGGTGTGTTGCTGTGAGCCTGGGTGTGTTTCTGTGAGCCTGGGTGTGTTGTTGTGAGCCTGGGTGTGTTGCTGTGAGTCTGGGTGTGTTTCTGTGAGCCTGGGTGTGTTGCTGTGATCCTGGGTGTGTTGCTGTGAGCCTGGGTGTGTTGCTGTGAGCCTGGGTGTGTTGCTGGGAGCCTGGGTGTGTTGCTGTGAGCCTGGGTGTGTTGCTGTGAGCCTGGGAGTGTTATTGTGAGCCTGGGTGTGTTGCTGTGAGCCTGGGAGTGTTGTTGTGAGCTTGGGTGTGTTTCTGTGAGCTTGGGTGTGTTGCTATGAGCCTGGGTGTGTTTCTGTGAGCCTGGGTGTGTTGCTGTGAGCCTGGGAGTGTTGTTGTGAGCCTGGGTGTGTTTCTGTGAGCCTGGGTGTGTTTCTGTGAGCCTGGGTGTGTTGCTGTGAGCCTGGAAGTGTTGCCGTGGGCCTGGGTGTGTTGCTGTGAGCCTGGGTGTGTTGCTGTGAGCCTGGGTGTGTTTCTGCGAGCCTGGGTGTGTTGCTGTGAGCCTGGGTGTGTTGCTGTGAGCCTGGGTGTGTTGCTGTGAGCCTGGGTGTGTTTCTGTGAGCCTGGGTGTGTTGCCGTGAGCCTGGGAGTGTTGTTGTGAGCCTGGGTGTGTTTCTGTGAGCCTGGGTGTGTTTCTGTGAGCCTGGTTGTGTTGCCGTGAGCCTGGAAGTGTTGCCGTGAGCCTGGGTGTGTTGCTGTGAGCCTGGGTGTGTTGCTGTGAGCCTGGGTGTGTTCCTGTGAGCCTGGGAGTGTTGCTGTGAGCCTGGGTGTGTTTCTGTGAGCCTGGGTGTGTTGCTGTGAGCCTGGGTGTGTTGCTGTGAGCCTGGGTGTTTTACTGTGAGCCTGGGTGTGTTGCTGTGACCCTGGGTGTGTTGCTGTGAGCCTGGGTGTATTTCTGTGAGCCTGGGTGTGTTTCTGTGAGCCTGGGTGTGTTGCTGTGAGCCTGGGTGTGTTGCTGTGAGCCTGGGTGTGTTGCTGTGAGCCTTGGAGTGTTATTGTGAGCCTGGGTGTGTTTCTGTGAGCCTGGGTGTGTTGCTGTGAGCCTGGGAGTGTTGTTGTGAGCCTGGGTGTGTTTCTGTGAGCCTGGGTGTGTTGCTGTGAGCCTGGGTGTGTTTCTGTGAGCCTGGGTGTGTTGCTGTGAGCCTGGGAGTGTTGTTGTGAGCCTGGGTGTGTTTCTGTGAGCCTGGGTGTGTTTCTGTGAGCCTGGGTGTGTTGCTGTGAGCCTGGAAGTGTTGCCGTGAGCCTGGGTGTGTTTCTGTGAGCCTGGGTGTGTTGCTGTGAGCCTGGGAGTGTTGTTGTGAGCCTGGGTGTGTTTCTGTGAGCCTGGGTGTGTTGCTGTGAGCCTGGGTGTGTTTCTGTGAGCCTGGGTGTGTTGCTGTGAGCCTGGGTGTGTTGCTGTGAGCCTGGGTGTGTTTCTGTGAGCCTGGGTGTGTTGCTGTGAGCCTGGGAGTGTTGCTGTGAGCCTGGGTGTGTTTCTGTGAGCCTGGGTGTGTTGCTGTGAGCCTGGGTGTGTTGCTGTGAGCCTGGAAGTGTTGCTGTGAGCCTGGGTGTGTTGCTGTGACCCTGGGTGTGTTGCTGTGAGCCTGGGTGTATTTCTGTGAGCCTGGGTGTGTTGCTGTGAGCCTGGGTGTGTTGCTGTGAGCCTGGGTGTGTTGCTGTGAGCCTGGGTGTGTTGCTGTGAGCCTGGGTGTGTTGCTGTGAGCCTGGGAGTGTTGCTGTGAGCCTGGGTGTGTTTCTGTGAGCCCGGGTGTGTTGCTATGAGCCTGGGTGTGTTGCTGTGAGCCTGGGTGTGTTTATGTGAGCCTGGATGTGTTGTTGTGAGCCTGGGTGTGTTGCTGTGAGCCTGGGAGTGTTTCTGTGAGCCTGGGTGTGTTTCTGTGAGCCTGGGTGTGTTGCTGTGAGCCAAGGAGTGTTGCTGTGAGCCTGGGTGTGTTGCTGTAAGCCTTGGTGTGTTGCTGTGAGCCTGGTTGTGTTGCTGTGAGCCTGGGTGTGTTGCTGTGAGCCTAGGTGTGTTGCTGTGAGCCTGGGTGTGTTGCTGTGAGCCTGGGTGTGTTGCTGTGAGCATGGGTGTGTCGCCATTAGCCTGGGTGTGTTGTCAGTGTTCTGTATCTCTCTATATTCTGGCAATTTTCCAAAGTTTCAATTTCACCACTCACTCACTTAGGACGAAAATATTGTAAGGTAAGTAGTGTGTGTAATGTACATTTATTTTACTTTCATACCGTTTATTTAGGCCTAGCTCTATTGCACACTTAATATATGATAGGCCTAGCTCTATTGCACACTTAATATATGATAGGCCTAGCTCTATTGCACACTTCATATATGTTAGGCCTAGCTCTATTGCAAACTTAATATATGATAGGCCAAGTTCTATTGCACACTTAATATATGATAGGCCAAGCTCTATTGCACACTTAATATATGATAGGCCAAGCTCTATTGCACACTTAATATATGATAGGCCTAGCTCTATTGCACACTCAATGCATGATAGGCCTAGATCTATTGCACAGTTAATATATGATAGGCCTAGCTCTATTGCACACTTAATATATGATAGGCCTAGCTCTATTGCACACTTAATATATGATAGGCCTAGCTCTATTGCACACTTCATATATGTTAGGCCTAGCTCTATTGCACACTTAATATATGATAGGCCAAGTTCTATTGCACACTTAATATATGATAGGCCAAGCTCTATTGCACACTTAATATATGATAGGCCAAGCTCTATTGCACACTTAATATATGATAGGCCTAGCTCTATTGCACACTCAATGCATGATAGGCCTAGATCTATTGCACAGTTAATATATGATAGGCCTAGCTCTATTGCACACTTAATATATGATAGGCCTAGCTCTATTGCACACTTAATATATGATAGGCCTAGCTCTATTGCACACTCAATGCATGATAGGCCTAGCTCTATTGCACAGTTAATATATGATAGGCCTAGCTCTATTGCACACTTAATATATGATAGGTCTAGCTCTATTGCACACTTAATATATGATAGGCCTAGCTCAATTGTACACTTAATATATGATATTCCTAACTCTGTTGCACACTCAATGCATGATAGGCCTTGCTCTATTGCACACTTAATATATGATAGGCCTAGCTCTATTGCACACTTAATATATGATAGGCCTAGCTCTATTGCACACTTAATATATGATAGGCCTAGATCTATTGCACACTTAATATATGATAGGACAAGCTCTATTGCACACTCAATGCATGACAGGCCTAGCTCTATTGCACACTTAATATATGATAGGCCTAGCTCTATTGCACACTTAATATATGATAGGCCTAGCTTTATTGCACACTAATATATGATAGGCCTAGCTCTATTGCACACTCAATACATGATAGGCCTAGCTCTATTTCACACTTAATATATGATAGGCCTAGCTCTATTGCACACTTAATATATGATAGGCCTAGCTCAATTGTACACTTAATATATGATAGGCCTAGCTCTATTGCATACTTAATATATGATAGGCCTAGCTCTATTGCACACTTAATATATGATAGGCCTAGCTCTATTGCACACTTAATATATGATAGCCCTAGCTCAATTGTACACTTAATATATGATAGGCCTAACTCTATTGCACACTCAATGCATGATAGGCCTAGCTCTATTGCACACTTAATATATGATAGGCCTAGCTCTATTGCACACTTAATATATGATAGGCCTAGCTCTATTGCACACTTAATATATGATAGGCCAAGCTCTATTACACACTTAATATATGATAGGCTTAGCTCAATTGTACACTTAATATATGATAGGCCTAGCTCTATAGCACACTCAATGCATGATAGACCTAGCTCTATTGCACACTTAATATATGATAGGCCTAGCTCTATTGCACACTTAATATATGATAGGCCTAGCTCTATTGCACATTTAATATATGATAGGCCAAGCTCTATTACACACTTAATATATGATAGGCTTAGCTCAATTGTACACTTAATATATGATAGGCCTAACTCTATTGCACACTCAATGCATGATAGGCCTAGCTCTATTGCACACTTAATATATGATAGGCCTAACTCTATTGCACACTTAATATATGATAGGCCTAGCTCAATTGCACACTCAATGTATGATAGGCCTAGCTCTATTGCACACTTAATATGATAGGCCTAGCTCAATTGCACACTTAATATATTATAGGCCTAGCTCTATTGCACACTTAAGATGTGATAAGCCTAGCTATATTGCACACCTAATGTATGATAGGCCTAGCTCTATTGCACACTTAATGTATGATAGGCTTAGCTCTATTGCACACTTAATATATAATAGGCCTAGCTCTATTGCACACTTAATATATGATAGGCCAAGCTCTATTACACACTTAATATATGATAGGCTTAGTTCAATTGCACACTTAATATATGATAGGCCTAGCTCTATTGCACACTTAATATATGATAGGCCTAGCTCTATTGCACACTTAATATATGATAGGCCTAGCTCTATTGCACACTCAATGTATGATAAGCCTAGCTCTATTGCACACTTAATATGATAGTCCTAGCTCAATTGCTCACTTAATATATTATAGGCATAGCTCTATTGCACACTTAAGATATGATAAGCCTAGCTGTATTGCACACTTAATGTATGATAGGCCTAGCTCTATTGCACACTTAATGTATGATAGGCCTAGCTCTATTGCACACTTAATATATGATAGGCCTAGCTCTATTGCACACTTAATATATGATAGGCTTAGCTGAATTGCACATTTAATATATGATAGGCCTAGCTATATTGCACACTTAATATATGATATGCTTAGCTATATTGCACACTTAATATATGATAGGCCTAGCTCAATTGCACACTTAATATATGATAGGCCTAGCTATATTGCACACCTAATATATGATAGGCCTAGCTATATTGCACATTTAATATATGAGAGGCCTAGCTATATTGCACACTTAATATATGATAGGCCTAGCTATATTGCACACTTAATATATGATATGCCTAGCTCTATTGCACACTTAATATATGATAGGCCTAGCTCAATTGCACACTTAATATATAATAGGCCTAGCTATATTGCACACTTAATATATGATAGGCCTAGCTATATTGCACACTTAATATATGATAGGCCCAGCTCAATTGCACACTTAATATATAATAGGCCTAGCTATATTGCACACTTAATATATGATAGGCCTAGCTATACTGCACACTTAATATATGATAGTGTGAAAGGTCAGTTTTTTATACATATTTAAAAGTGAAAAAAAAGGTAACACTTTATGGCAATGTCAGTTTGATGGCAGCAGCCTGGAACTTAGCTGCCCGTATAATCGGGGACCTCCTGTATATATATGTCGTGCCGAATAGGAAAAACTAGTCAAATAGCAAAAAAAAAATTATTAGGTCCTTTCTAAATTTTTCTCCTATACGTTTAACGATATATTTTTTTTCATTTACGTTAATGTAAAAATTTATAATTTTGTACCTAAAGATCCTTAGAAAACTTACCTAACCTTATTATAACAAGCGCAATTAAATTTAACCTAATCCAACTAAATATATTTTATATAAGTGTACAACAAATAATAATAAACAAACACAATGAAATATATTTTTTCCGTTAGGTTCAGAATGATTTTTGAGAAATTATTGCATACACAAATTTTCGCTAACCTTATTCGGCAAGAAGAGAATTGCTATTTAAGACAAAATTGCAAGTTTTATCTATTCTGCAATGTATATATATATATGCTAGGAATTCGCAAGAGCAGGCGAAATATTCACAAACACTGATCTCTGGCCGACGGAGACTCGACCCTACGAACCTTGTGACAGGAACGCAGTGCTTTACCGACCGTACCACACTGGACCAATACCTTGGCATCCAGCTCACGCTAGACGTTGATCCAAGGCACCCAGCTTTCAGGCAGGTGGCTTACAGCTTTTCATCTCATCCCCTGCATGCATCGACACAACTAGAGATTTTTACAATGCTAGGAATTCGCAAGAGCAGGCGAAATATTCACAAACACTGATCTCTGGCCGACGGAGACTCGACCCTACGAACCTTGTGACAGGAACACAGTGCTTTACCGACCTAGCATTGTAAAAATCTCTAGTTGTGTCGATGCATGCAGGGATGAGATGAAAGCTGTAAGCCACCTGCCTGAAAGCTGGGTGCCTTTGGATCAACGTCTAGCGTGAGCTGGATGCCAAGGTATTTGGGCCAGTGTGGTACGGTCGGTAAAGCACTGCGTTCCTGTACAAGGTTCGTAGGGTCGAGTCTCCGTCGGCCAGAGATCAGTGTTTATATATATATATATATATATATATATATATATATATATATATATATATATATATATATATATATATAATATATATGAGAGAGAGAGAGAGAGAGAGAGAGAGAGAGATATGCATGTTTATGTCAACAGATATATCAGATCATTGTTTAATTGTAGCTACAATTAGAGTAAAAGGTAGATGGGGCAGAAGGTAAATGGCATCAGCGAGTAAGAGAGAGGTAAAAGCTTATAAACTAAGATAGGAGGAAGTAAGAGTGAGATATAAGTAACTACTGGGAGAAAGGTGGACTAGTGGGGGGAAGGTGTTGAAGAGGGATGGGATAATTTTAAAAAAATTTAAAAATGCAATGTTAGAATGTGGGTCAGAAGTTTGTGAATATAGGAGGTGGATGCAGGAGGAAAGAGGAGGTAAAGGAGGTGATAAGGGAGAAAAAGTTCGCTTATGAGAGGTTATTACAAAGCAGAAGTGATATAAAAAGGGTGGAGTATATGGCGAATAAATGAGAGGTGAAGAGGGTGGTGAGATAGTATGAAATGAGAGCAATTGATAGAGTGGGTGAGATGCTGTCAACAAATTGGGCTGAGAATAAGAAAAATCTGTGGAGATAAATAGGTTGAGAAAGCCTAGGGAACAAATGTATTTGATAATTAAAAACATAATAGTGGAGTTGGAGGTATTGGGAAGATAGTGGGAATATTTTGACGAACTATTAAATGTTGATGAAGAAAGGGAGGCAGCAATTTCATGCATTGCCCGGGAGATATAACATCTTTTAGGAGTGAAGAAGAGCCAGATGTGAGTGGGGAAGATGCTTAAGGCTGTGGGTAGAATGAAAGTGGATAAATAGCTGGAATTGATGGGAACATGACTGAAATGTTAAAAACAGCATGGTACTTTTGTTCAATAAATATATGGAAGAGGGGAAGGTACCTAAGGACTGGCAGAGAAAGTGCGTATTTCTTTTATATAAAGGGAAGGGGGACAAAAGAGAATGTAAATATTACAGGGGGAATAAGCCTACTGAGTATACCAGGAAAAGTGTATGGTAGGGTTATTATTGAAAAAATTAAGGGTAAGACGGAGAGCAGGATCATATATGAACAAGGAGGCTTTAGAATGGGTAGAGGATGTGTGAACAATATTTAGATAAAGGTAGGGAAGTTTTGTTGTTTTTATAGATTTAGAAAAGGGATATAAAAGGGTGGATAGGAGCAACGTGGCAGATGTTGCAAGTGTTTCAATCAACAAATCATCAGGGGCTTGCAATTTTGCAGAAAAGAGGAGGTCCAAGCAAATACGATCACAGGGAATGAGGCAGAGAGGTGGGAGTAAGAAGGCAGGAAGTGCCCCCAGACATACCAATACCCATACCCAGAAAGATTGAGTATTATAGCATTAGAAAAACAGCCAGCCCACAAGCACTGATATTGTAATAGTAGCCTAACGAACGTGACATGGCGATTATCAAAAATTTGGTCAGATTACGCTATGACATAAATAACTTTACATATATAATAACTATATTGCCAGTGATATAGATATCAGTGGCAATTGTCTTAAGAGTTTCCTCACCTCTTGAAAATTGCTCCATTTAAACAGACACATTTAAAAGGAGACATCTTTAAATGTGTAAGTTATACAAAGGGAGATTATCTATCCCATGAGCTTCTGAGACAAACGCTGGATACGATGTAAATGACTTTACATATCAAATATATAGATAGATCTGGTAATTGTCTTAGGGGGCCATTTAAAGGAAGTCATTTAAAGGGGAGGCATCTATAATTTCTATCCTACGGGATTCTGAGGCAAACCATAATTTTTAAAGGGGTGGATCTTTAAGCCAGCAGAAGGCCTCGGTCGGATGACCAGAAGCTCCAGAGGTGAGTCAATCTGACTAAGACCCACATCAGGAAACATTTGTCCTGTTTCCTGATGAAACTTACCTAACCTAAGCTGGTTCAACCATCAGAAAAAAACAGGAAAAAATAGGCCCTAATTCCTGGGTGTGGAACTACATTGAAGACAGTCTTACATATTTGTATAAGAGTCCGATATTTGGCTGCATAAAAACGATATTTGGCCTCAACTAAAAACGAATCTAATTTGAACAACCCGCCACTGTTATTGCATAATGAACATTTATCATGCTTAATAATTGTCAATTCTACAATGTTCTCTTCAAGCCAAGAGGAACAAGAGACAATGACTCTTGCTTCCGACCAATTTGCCAGGTTATTGCAAGTTCTAATGTGGCTGAACATCGCGTTCGACTCCTGTGCAATACGTATCGAATGTTGTGATATCCTGACATGTAGAGGTTTGCCAGTCTGTCCTACACAGGATAAGTTGCAACCATTGCAAACAAGTCTGTAGACACCACGAACACAATGTTAAAGAGAATTCTTCATCAAAATGCTTCTAACAGTTCATAAATTCTTAAAAACTACTTGTATATTAATTTTTTTAAGGGCATTCAGTAAGACAGATAAATTCTCATTGTATGGGAGAACTAGCACATTCTTGATCTGAGGTGTTATCCCAAGCT
Source organism: Cherax destructor (assembly GCA_009830355.1). Taxonomy (NCBI): domain Eukaryota; kingdom Metazoa; phylum Arthropoda; class Malacostraca; order Decapoda; family Parastacidae; genus Cherax; species Cherax destructor. The sequence goes on from WNWK01013518.1 coordinate 24,277, forward strand.
CAGTTACTAAGAATGTGTGTGTGTGTGTGTGTGTACTCATCTAGTTCTACTCGCCTAGTTGTGGTTGCAGGGGTCGAGTCACAGCTCCTGGTCCCGCCTCTTTACTGGTCGCTATTAGGTCACTCTCCCTCCTTCATGAGCTTGTGTGTGCGTGCGTGCACGCGCACTTTCAATTGACTATTCTAAGGACTTAACAGTGTCCGAGTCGATCATGGAGGAGCGGGTGGTGCTGGCAGCGCTGGAGGAGGGCGTGGAGGAGGTGCGAGGACTGACGGAGGCGCAGGCTGTGCTCGCTCAACAAGACCAACTTCAGGCTATTGAACGCACAGTTCTCACCTGGCTCAAGCAGATAGGTTAGTAATACCTTATATACTTGTCTAATGAGTTAGGTTCTATCCTGGGACAAGTGGAAACTTTAAACAGATTTTCATTCACCTGTTGCTCATATTTATCAAACAGTAAATAGGTTCCTGGGTTTTAATTGATTGTTGTGGGAGGCATTTTGAGAAAGAGGACCAAAGGATTTTAATGGAAAAAAAGCAACACTGACATTCCTGGATTGTTCCGAGTTAGTTTTTCCGGCAAGAGAGAAGGTAATCTCCGGACTAGGTGCTGAAAGTTGCCACTGGACGAAATTCACGTGTACATTAGCATGAAGTATATATATATATATATATACACCGAGAGATATACTAGGTGTATATATCCCATTATAATACCGTCTCTATGTATTTATTCTATTTCTTAAATAAGGTTTTAAGAATGAAGTTACTGTACAAGTGAATTACAGCCTTAACAACTCTCTCACTACAGCCCCTTCCTTCCTCTCTCTCTCCTTCACCACTCTTCCCTTCATTACTGTTTTTCCTCATCACTTCTCACTTCCTCCCACACCATTCTTCCCTTCCTGTGGTTAAATTACATTTGTAGAACACCAAACATTTGTACAGGAACACAGGAAATACTGTACTTATCTTTGTTGCTGGGTCAGCTTTCTGCAGCTGCACCCAGAAAGCTCCTAAACGTGACCCAGTGTGTTCTACCGCCACTTAGCTGTAGGGTACAAGTAAGTATAAAGTGAGTATGTGAATAATTGCCCCTGAGGAGCTTATGGCAATATAGATTCAGTAAGTGAATACTGAACAATAGCAGGTACTCACTTGGTTGGCTAAAAAGCCCACACCTCACTGCCATCAATAGGACGGTTTCAAACCCCTTGTGACTACAAGAACTGCGCAGTCCCCCTGTGTTACAAGACTGTTCAAAACCTACTTTGCTCGTTGTAACATGAGCTATGGTGTTGGTTGCACCATACGACAGGTATCCGGTGACTTGATTGAAGAATAGTGTCTTACGGTGCACGGTTAGTCTATGAAAATAGTTCTCGATACACACGGTACTCTTAATTGTCCTTCAGTCGTTTAAGTTCACAGTAATGTCACTACAGGAAACTGCGCACACTTCCCTGTAATATACCGCTAATGTGGATTGTTTTTTATGCACTTAAACGTGCGGAACACTGTTCTTTATTCATTATCCCAGCGTTAATGTTTCCCCTGGCAGGTTTTAAAGCAATCTGATCTATGACGCCCCTCGCCGCCCTGGCTTGCCCTGGGCGTCTCCCGACACACAGAAGAAGTGTCGATCAAGCATGTTTCTTTTGCTTGTCAAACTTCTACAGGAAGCAATGCAGAATGCTTAATTTCTTGATATGTCTCGATCACTGACAGTCTAATATTGTCCCATATGTAAATAAAGTGAGGTAGGAGTTTTCCTGTACCCTACCTAACCTGCTCCCTCCGTCCCCTCTACCTCACCATTACTATTTCTTCCTTACCTCTCTTCGCCCTCTCTCCTTTACCATTTCACTCACCTTCCATTACTACTTCTGCCACCTTCCATTACTACTTCCGCCACCTTGCATTACCACTTCTGCCACCTTGCATTACCACTTCTGCCACCTTCCATTACTACTTCTGCCACCTTCCATTACTACTTCTGCCACCTTCCATTACTACTTCTGCCACCTTCCATTACCACTTCTGCCACTTTCCATTACCACTTCTGCCACCTTCCATTACCACTTCTGCCACCTTCCATTACCACTTCTGCCACCTTCCATTACCACTTCTGCCACCTTCCATTACCACTGTCCTCCTACAGAGTCGGTGTTAATAGAGATGGAGCAGCTGAGACAGGAGAGTGACGAGGCTGGTCCTCAGGATGAGCTGGAATACTGGAAGAGGCGCATGGCTAAGTTCAAGTTCCTCTCTGAACAGATGGAATCACCTCGGGTAAAGTTGGAAGAGACGCATGGCTAAGTTTAATTTTTTTTTAAACTGATGGAGTCACCTCAGGTAACGCTGACACAAATTCATGGCTCACTCAAGATGTAAGAATCCATACACAGCTCAAGATGTTAAGGAAATGCTGGTACACTTGTGATAAAATTATTGTATACTCAGTAATAAATTAAAAATTCATTATATTTTGCATTATTATTAATTTAACTTAACTTTACTATTACAGCTATTTACGCCAGCCTGATAATGAAGATGAGTAATTAAACCCTTGTCTTTACTTGACTATCTTTGTAGAGTACATACACCTAGAAGTGTGTATCAGTGTATACAAACTGAGAGTTTACTTGTTTAGGGATAAAAGTATTCTTGATGTTAGCGTATAGGTGAACTGAAGCTTTTATAATTTGCAAGAAGTCGAGAGAGCCTTCTAATTTACTATCCTAGTCTTATTCACATAATATTAACACGATGGTTCTTAATTAATCTAGGTAGAATTGGATAGTTCTTCTCAGAAGATAATCTTAGTGAGGACTTACAGTTGCTCTGGTATCTGTTATATCCCAGTATAAGACATTAACCTAATATTGTACTGAACAGATACGTGGAGCTGTGTTGGTGCTCCAGCTGGCCAGGTCGAAGGTACTCAAGACGTGGAAGGAGATGGATGCCAGGGTGACCCACAACCTGGCCGAGGCCAAGGATAATGTCAAGTTTGTGTATGCCATCGAAGAGTACTGCCACCCGCTGTATCTAAATGATCCTGTGAGTGTTGATTCACGAGTCATATAGCCTTATTTATGAAAGTATTCATGGAAACCGGTTAACCGGATTTGAATCTAGGAATTGGGAAGTACATTGCCTACAGTGTAAATGAGGGGTTCAGGATGTTGCATATAACGATTGAGTAATTGATGGTGAATGTATTTCCTCATTTTTTGGGTCACATTACCTCGGTGGGAATATTTACATAAGAATAATATATAATTGCCAAAGTAACATGCAAGAGTGATACCATTTATTAGAGCCCATAGGAAGGATTTTGAGCAGACTTAGGCTAGGATTAAAATTATTTAATACTACATAAAAAAGATATAGATGTGGGCTATATTATCTTATAATTATTACCAATGATCTATTTGATTCTTAAAATCATGGGAAAGACATGAACTCGTAGGAGTCATTTTGTGTCCGGGGAATTAAAGTCACATCAAGTTTGATCTGAGGGAGGGAGAGTAGCGCCACTGCCTTGAATCAAGAGCTCCTTGCCAACATCGAGATACCCTCCCTTATAGTGTTCACCGGTCGCTTATTATATTAACAAAACGCTAAATTTAGCAAGTCCTAATCTTAACTTTCGTCCATTTGACCAGAAATAATCCTGCCATATTTTTTTTATTAACTGATGGAGTCAACTTCCAAGGAAATATTCTACCTGACACATAATTAAGAAATACTTTCAGATATCCCTGTGGCTTATCTGGATGGATAATTCCCTACCACCTCATTTTGTTCCATTTATATTTCTGGTGAAAAACCTGTATTTGTCTTCCTAGTTTATTTTGTATGTAGTGACCCTATCTCTTTTTGATCGTCATTTTACGAGAGGCATCAAACTTACCTCTTGCAAAGCTTATTCCAGTCACCTTAAACACCTGTCTTGATGTCATGTGTTTTTCAAAGTTACGGTTCCACACAGCTGTTGAATACTCACCGATGTGTCTCATATATTATGTAATATATTTTGAAAGCATCCTTGCTGAGGTTTCTCACTACTATAATTTATGTTTGGAAAGTAAACCTTGGAGTATAATATAGTTATTCTCAAACCTTAGAACTAAAACAGAATATTTCTCACATGTTCTAAAAAATATAAAACTAAAACGTACTTCTCATACCGTGGAACTAAAATACACTTGTTCTCAAATCTTAAAACTAAAACAAATTTGTTCTGATCTTAGCATTAAAACACTTTTCCTAAAACCTTAGAACTAAAACACTTTTTCTAAAACCTTAAAAGTAAAACACACTTATTCTCAAACACTAGAACTAAAACATTCTTGTTAAACCTATAAATAAAGTTATTCTTAAACCCTAGAGCAATAACACATTTGTTCTCAAAGCCCGGGAATAAAATCAACTGTTCCCAAAACCCTGCAATACAACACAACTGTTCCCACAACCTCAGATTAAAACACAACGTTTCCACAACCCCAGAATAAAACACAGCTGTTCCCACAACCCTGCAATAAAACACAACTGCTCCCACAACCCTGCAATAAAACACAACTGTTCCTACAACCCTGCAACACAACACAACTGTTCCCATAACCCTGCAATACAACACAGCTGTTCCCACAACCCTGCAATACAACACAACTGTTCCCACAACCCTGCAATCAAACACGACTGTTCCCACAACCCTGCAATAAAACACAACTATTCCCACAACCCTGAAATACAACACAACTGTTCCCACAACCCTGCAACACAACACAACTGTTCCCATAACCCTGCAATACAACACAGCTGTTCCCACAACCCTGCAATACAACACAACTGTTCCCACAACCCTGCAATCAAACACGACTGTTCCCACAACCCTGCAATAAAACACAACTGTTCCCACAACCCTGCAATAAAACACAACTGTTCCCACAACCCTGCAATAAAACATAACAGTTCCCACAACCCTGCAATAAAACACAACTGTTCCCACAGCCCTGCAATAAAATACAACTGTTCCCACAACCCTGCAATACAACACAACTGTTCCCACAATCCTGCAATACAACACAACTGTTTCCACAACCCTGCAATACAACACAACTGTCCCCACAACGCTGCAATACAACACAACTGTCCCCACAACTCTGCAATACAACACAACTGTTCCCACAACCCTGCAATAAAACATAACTGTTCCCAAAACCCTGCAATACAACACAACTGTTCCCACAACCCTGCAATAAAACACAACTGTTCCCACAACCATGCAATAAAACACAACTGTTCCCACAACTCTGAAATACAACACAACTGTTCCCACAACCCTGCACTAAAACACAACTGTTCCCACAAACCTGCAATAAAACACAACTGTTCCCACAACCCTGCAATACAACACAACTGTTCCCACAACCCTGCAATAAAACATAACTGTTCTCACAACCCTGCAATAAAACACAACTGTTCCCACAGCTCTGCAATAAAACACAACTGTTCCCACAACCCTGCAATACAACACAACTGTTCCCACAACCCTGCAATAAAACACAACTGTTCCCACAACCCTGCAATAAAACACAACTGTTCCCACAACCCTGCAATACAACACAACTGTTCCCTCAACCCTGCAATACAACACAACTGTTCCCACAACCCTGCAATACAACACAACTGTTCCCACAACCGTGCAATAAAGCACAACTGTTACCACAACCCTGCAATACAATACAACTGTTCCCACAACCCTGCAATACAACACAACTGTTCCCACAACCCTGCAATAAAACACAACTGTTCCCAAAACCCTGCAATAAAACATAACTGTTCTCACAACCCTGCAATAAAACACAACTGTTCCCACAGCCCTACAATAAAACGCAACTGTTCCCACAACCCTGCAATACAACACAACTGTTCCCACAACCCTGCAATACAACACAACTGTTCCCACAACCCTGCAATAAAGCACAACTGTTCCCACAACCCTGCAATACAACAGAACTGTTACCTCAACCCTGCAATACAACACAACTGTTCCCACAACGCTGCAATACAACACAACTGTTCCCACAACCCTGAAATACAACACAACTGTTCCCACAATCCTGCAATACAACACAACTGTTCCCACAAACCTGTAATACAACACAACTGTTCCCACAACCCTGCAATACAACACAAATGTTCCCACAACCCTGCAATAAAACACAACTGTTCCCACAACCCTGCAATAAAACATAACTGTTCCCACAACCCTGAAATACAACACAACTGTTCCCACAACCCTGCAATAAAACACAACTGTTCCCACAACCCTGCAATAAAATACAACTGTTCCCACAACCCTGCAATAAAACACAACTGTTCCCACAACCCTGCAATAAAACACAACTGTTCCCACAACCCTGCAATAAAACACAACTGTTCCCACAACCCTGCAATAAAATACAACTGTTCCCACAACCCTGCAATAAAACACAACTGTTCCCACAACCCTGCAATAAAATACAACTGTTCCCACAACCCTGCAATAAAACACAACTGTTCCCACAACCCTGCAATAAAATACAACTGTTCCCACAACCCTGCTATAAAACACAACTGTTCCCACAACCCTGCAATACAACACAACTGTTCCCACAACCCTGCTATAAAACACAACTGTTCCCACAACCCTGCAATAAAACACAACTGTTCCCACAACCCTGCAATAAAACACAACTGTTCCCACAACCCTGCAATACAACACAACTGTTCCCACAACCCTGCTATAAAACACAACTGTTCCCACAACCCTGCAATAAAACACAACTGTTCCCACAACCCTGCAATAAAACACAACTGTTCCCACAACCCTGCAATAAAATACAACTGTTCCCACAACCCTGCAATAAAACACAACTGTTCCCACAACCCTGCAATAAAATACAACTGTTCCCACAACCCTGCTATAAAACACAACTGTTCCCACAACCCTGCAATACAACACAACTATTTCCAAAGTTCTGGAATAAAACTCAGTTATTCCTTCAGACCTGTTATAAAATGTTATCATTCGTACAGCCTGTTATAAAATGTTATCATTCCTACAGCCTGGAATGATTCCGTACATCATGATGTTGTTCAATACAGTGCGGATGATTCACTCCATCTCCAAGTATTACAACACCTCTGATAAGCTTTCAGCTCTGCTCATCAAGGTGAGATCACTTCTGGTGAGCCCAGCTTTATCCTGTGTTCAACAATACCACCATACAATACCTTTAATGGAGATAACAAATTTAATTGAAACATAGAGTGTCATTTGAATGTTCAGCAACCATAACATACTATGTAATATAAATAATATACTGTAATATAAAATAACATACTATATATGTAAAATATGATTTATGTGTCACGATATCGTAATAACACGATTGCAAACCGAGGGAACGGGTGGAGCTTGAACCCATATCGAGTGAGTCGTAAAACTCTAGGCCAGTGCGTAAGCCACTGGGCCAGTTGGCTACAATAAGATTCATTCAACTAGGTATATTTATACACTATAGTGAGATTAAGATGGGCCTCATTGTGACCGCAAATGCAAGTTTTTTACAGATGAATTTTACGAGACTCACTCGCCACGGGGTTCTAACCTCACCAGCTCCGTGTTTTTGTTATGATTTATGTCATTATATTAAAATATTCTATACAGTATTAAAACAAAGCGATTAAGAGTATTGAAGGATTAAAATGAAAAACTGAGGAAGAGTTATTTTATAGAAAAATAGTGTTTCAAGGAGGATTTTCCCACAATAACTATTCGGTCATGCTGCCGGAGTGGGAACCCGTCTATGTATTGCTTGTATCAAGATTCCCTTATTGGGATCACTAAGCGCTTCTTTATCTCTCCTTTTTTTTCATTAAATGTTGCCATATTATAATTTGAGAATAGCTTTTCACTTATACTGTGGGATCTTGTGAGATGCCGTACTCTGGCAACACTGTTGACACAGATAATACAAGACTCTTAGAGTCCCAACACTGTTGACACAGATAATACAAGACTCCTAGAGTCCCAACACTGTTGACACAGATAACACAAGACTCCTAGAGTCCCAACACTGTTGACACAGATAACACAAGACTCCTAGAGTCCCAACACTGTTGACACAGATAACACAAGACTCCTAGAGTCCCAACACTGTTGACACAGATAACACAAGACTCCTAGAGTCCCAACACTGTTGACACAGATAACACAAGACTCCTAGAGTCCCAACACTGTTGACACAGATAACACAAGACTCCTAGAGTCCCAACACTGTTGACACAGATAACACAAGACTCCTAGAGTCCCAACACTGTTGACACAGATAACACAAGACTCCTAAAGTCACGTTCTCCAAATATTTGAACCCTGAATCATCAACTGTGAACTCAGTAAATAAATATAGTTATATTGTGGGTTGTTGGTCAATACATATTAGTATTTTAAACAAACATTTCAACATACTCGCCACGTCACCCTCATGGATGTGCACGATGAAAATAGTAGAACATCAAGATAATCTCGAGGAACATCAAGATAATCTCGAGGAACATCAAGATAACCTCGAGGAACATCAAGATAATCTCTAGGAACATCAAGATAATCTCGAGGAACATCAAGATAATCTCGAGGAACATCAAGATAATCTCGAGGAACATCAAGATAATCATAATTTAACGATTCTCTCATTGTCATCAGATAACCAACCAGATGATCCGGGCATGCCAAGTGTACATATCCTGCCAGGGGCAAGAGTCTATCTGGTCGCAGCCGCGTCAGGAGGTGCGCAGTAAGATACAACATTGTCTGAAGCTGAACTCCACCTACAGAAACGCCTACCAAAAAACAAAAGTAAGTTCAACGCTCTGTTTATACTGAACACTGACGAAAAGAATAAATATTTGTTTACTCCGAGGAGAATATTTTTTGGTGCTGCAGCAGAAATTTTCAAGATTTTGCTAAGCGATGTATGATGCTGATAAAAATCATTATTACCATTATTATTATTATTATTATTATTATTATTATTATTATTATTATTATTATTATTATTATTATTATTATTATTATTATTATTATTATTATTATTCTCACGGGGAAATGCTAAACCTGCTGGGGTCATACAATTGGGGCCATTAGTCATACTTTTAATAACCAAAGACAGTAAGATACAGTTAAGGATGGACCCCACACTTATGAAATATACATGTGTATCATACTTGAGTAGTATACTTGTGTATTATACTTGTGTAGTATGCTTGAGTAGTATTCTTGTGTAGTATACGTGTGTAGTATACGTGTGTAGTATACTACTTGGTTCATTACAGTCCCTTTACGGAACTGTGAGGAGCCATTGGGATCCCATGATGCTTAAGAGATAGTAATCCAAAGAAACAGCGCTAGTTTCTCCTTCCTTGGATGAAACCTGATTGCCTCCAATTCTTGTAGTTAATACAGCAACTGGGGAATGAGATGGAAAAATAAACACATAAGCAGTATAATGTGATCCTTTATTGACAACGTTTCGTTGTCAATAAAGGATCACATTATACTGCTTATGTGTTTATTTTTCCATTGTGTCGGTATTTTATACCATTTATTTCCATGGGGAATGAGATACAATCAGGTTTCATCAAAAGAAGCGGAAAGTAATGTTATTTCCTTGGATTTATTAGCCTTCAAGGGTCAGACATGGAGAATATATATCTTTACAAGTTGGAGATCAGATTATATAGTTGTATTTGATTCACTTGTTGTCTGATGTTACTGAAACTTGTTGTCTGATGTTACTGAAACTTCGAACTAATAAATGTTTCCTTTTTGTTGTATGTTCTTTTTTTTTACTGCTTATCGGCTACGCTATATTTAAACCACATTGATCTGGCTCTGGAAGGAGAAGCTGGAGTCCATGCCTGGGGAGAGACCATTCAGCTTCAGTGAGCAGTACGTCTTTGGCAAGTTCGAAGCTTTCTGCTGTCGGCTTAACAACATAACAGGACTCTTCAACGACATCGATAAGTTCTCGGGATTCTTCGAGGGGCGTGCTGAGTGTAAGACTTCAATCTGCCTTGATTTTTATGTTGTCTTCTGCCAATAATTGCATTATGAGTCTATATTAACAAGAGAACTAAATCAAGAATATAATTTAAATCTCAGTTTCAAGACTATTTATCAAAAACTTAGATTATTTAAATATTGATATCATTTAATGTATTATGAACATTATACTGACTCATTTCATTTATGATAAAAGTTAACAATGGTGAAAAAATTATTCTTGTGCTAGTTTATAAGAAAAGTTATCTTTTATAATATACAATTAAACTTATAATGCCTGTTGACATGTTTCACTGCATGGTGATTGCATTATCAGGGGATGACCAGCACATGGTAAACCAGAATTTTAATTAGAATTAGCTACATAGACTAAATTTTGTACGTTATGTTGCAGTCAGTTAGGTAAGTTCATAGCCCAAACCTGGTGACATTGAACCTCTGTTACACTTCCACTCTTCCAAGCTATGTCTTCACTCTACAAGTCATTCATTTTCACCTTCCTAATTTAAGTTCTAGGGATCTTAAATTGTAATCCGTGTCCAGGTTAGCCCCATTCTTCACTGTCCCAGCCCCGGGTCTCATAGTCCCATGAGTTCTCTTTCCTGAAACTCTCAGGTCATCAGCTCTCTTTCCTGAAACTCTCAGTTTTTTTTTAATCTAGCTAACTGTATTTAACTATCTGGTTAATAGCTTTTTGCCATCTTGGTAAATAATCTCTATCCTCTTATTGATAGATAGTTTCTACAGACCCGTTATCCTCACTACTCACTCTTTATATTGTACTTCCCTAATTCATCTACTGTTTCAGTGTTACTCTCCTTAATATTATAGTTCCCTGACTTCCAAGACTCAAGTCCTGTCATCCCATCCCTCAAAATACAGTATCTTATCACTTTATCTTCTGCTAACTGGGAGGAAACTGCCGTAGACTTTCCTGTTCGGCCTTTTAAAGTTAATATATAATATACAGGAGAAGTGGATAAAATGGCTTCAAGGAAGAATATTTGGATTTCTTCTTGAAGCCATTTGAATATTCCACTTCCCCTACCCCACCCCATCTTTTCATTCTTTATTACATAATATGGTATATTTTATTAAGTATATTATTTTTATAGTCACGGGATGCACTAAACTCTTAGGGGATACACAGTGCCATGAGAAATTGGAGGTAATCAGTTTCATCCAAGCAACGGAAAGGTAGCTCCAGTTCCTTGGATCAAGAGTTTTTCATAATTATCAAGGCACTCACTCTCCCGCCTTGATGGCTTCATTTACAGTATATATTTGTATATATTTATTTTCTCCAGCAACTTCTCAACGCCTGTTGACATATATTAGTTACATATGTCACTAGCCTTCGTTCAACATATTAATATTTATTTATTTGTGGTCAACTTCCTCATTTTTAAAAATATTAAAATTTTGGGCCTTTTTCTATATTTTGGCTGTCGACTTTTTACCTGGAGTTTACCTGGAGTTTACCTGGAGTTTACTTGGAGTTTACCTGGAGAGAGTTCCGGGGTTCAACGCCCCCGCGGCCCGGTCTGTGACCAGGCCTCATTAACTTTTTTCATTAACTTTATGTTGGCCTTTTTTTTCAATCATTTCCATTCCAATGGTTATCCAGTATTAGCATCCTTCACCTCGCCTCACCTCTTCCTCTCTCTCTCTCTCTTTCTCTCTCTCTCTCTCTCTCTCTCTCTCTCTCTCTCAGTAGCTGCAATCATAGCCACTTCACTGTCTTACTCCATAAATCTCAACTAAAGTATCATATGTAATCACATTCATGTAATTTAATTTCATGAGAATTTGAGAAATAATTAATGGTGTTGTGTTAAAAAAGTTCTAAAATTAATTTAAGTTTTTCATTTTTTTAGCTGATTTTTCTTTTTCAAATATATGTGATGCTGCGCCATACCCGGATACATCAGCTCGTAAATGCCAGGAGATAAACTGGGCAAAAACACTGCCTTTAAAAATTCATAGAGTAGAATTTAAACTTTCAAAATATAAATTAAACATTTGCTAGTTTGAGCTGTGTTTTTCTCAGCAGTTGTGTTTACGAGTTGAAGCAGGTGATGACGCGATGCTGCTGGAGACCCACAGGGGCTCCCTTATGCTCACAGCTTATTCATACACTCATTGATTTGATTTCCTCGTGTTTTGCTTCCGTGTGATGCCGCATGCCAGCGGATGGTCTCTCCCTACAGCCTTACTACCCATGGAAACCGGTAAGTGGAGTGAAGATGCTGTAACCCCTCTCACTCCACTGCTTCCACTACACCGATTCCTATTCCCTCTCCTCTTTAATCTCCTCTTCCTTCCTCGCCTCATCCTTCCATTCCTCCTCATCCCTCTCCTATCACCTACCGTATACACCTTTTTAATACACATGTGACCTTCACATGACCTCGTCTCCCGTGTGTGACTCATATCCTCACAACACAGCCCACTAACACCTGGAGAAGTAACTCTTCAGTCAGTTTAGGTCTCGTGTTCACTCACACTCACCCAACTGACCACCTCACCCTTGTATTGTACCAACCTGCATCACACTTCTTACACGACACTTGCCCCTTCACCTCCGTTACAACCAGTGTGAAGAGTGAGCCATGGAAGCTCACTCTTCACACATTCTGAACACTGGCCACTTCACAAATGTATTGTTCCACACACATGATCTGATATTGCTGCTACTCCCAATCTTGTGCTTCCTCACTCCCACAAACTCTGTAAAGCGAATTTGACTTTCTCAGGCTAGAGTGAAGACTGAAAAATTCACCCAGTTCTTATTAATCATGGGAACACCTTGTTTTTGGCCATGATCACATTTGTCCCACACCATGTTATATATATATATATATATATATATATATATATATATATATATATATATATATATATATATATATATATATATATATATATATTAGTCGTACCGGCGAGTTTGGCCTATTTGCCAAGGGTGTTCTCTGCCGAATTAGCAGAATGAACATTCGATTTTGCCATAAATCAGCGGAAATCAATCTGAACTTAATAAAAAATATATATCATTGATTTTAAATAATATTAAATAAATTTAAATTCATCTATAATATATATAGCAAAATTGAGCTAAAAAAGTTAGGCAAGGTTTCTCAGTTAATTTTATTCCCGATATAAAAATCTTTATATCGTTGTCAATGAAAAAAATAATCTATCATTCTGCAAACGAATTTTTTGGAAAAGTTTATATTTTGAAGGAGTTTGGCCTATTCGGCAGGTTCGGCTTATTAAGAATTACATATATACCTGGAGAGAGTTTCGGGGGTCAACGCCCCCGCGGCCTGGTCCGTGACCAGGCCCCGCGGTAGATCAGGGCTTGATCACCCAGGCTGTCAGTGCTGGAAGCATGTAAACCGACGTACGTAGCACAGCCCGGCTGGTCAGGTACTGACTTTAGGTGCATGTCCAGCTCCTTGAAGACAGCCAGAGGTCTCTTGGTAATCCCCCTTATGTAGGCTGGGAAGCAGTTGAACAGTCTTGGGCCCCTGACACTTACTGTATTGTCTCTTAGCGTAATCTTGACACCTCTGGTTTTCACTGGGGGGAATGTTGTATCTCCTGCCGAGTTTTTGATTTCGTAGGGAGTAATTTCCGTGTGCAGATTTGGAACTAGTTCCTCTAGGATTTTTCAGGTGTATACTGTCATGTATCTTTGTCGCCTGCGTTCCATGGGGTACAAATCAAGGAACTTCAACATTCCCAGTAATTTTTGGTGCTTTGTCGTGCTGTGAAAGTTCTCTGTATATTCTTAAGGTCTGCAATTTCACTTGCCTGAAAGGGGCTGTTAGTGTACTGCAATATTCCAACCTAGAGAGAACAAGCGATTTGAAGAGAACCATCATGGGCTTGGCGCTCCTAGTTTTGAAGGTTCTCATTATCCACCCTATCATTTTCCAAGCTGATGTGGTAGATACATTGTTGTGATCTTTGAAAATGAGATTCTCTGACCTTATCACTCCCAGGTCCTTCACATTAGTTTTTCGCTTTATTGTGTGGCTGGAATTTATTTTATACTCCGATACAATTTTAATTTCCTCGAATTTTCCATAGCGAAGTAATTGAAATTTATCTTCAATGAACTTCATATTGGTTGATGTCCGCTTGGAGATTTGCAGTGGCATCGATGGGTGACACTGTCATGCAAATTCGAGTGTCATCCGCAAAGGAAGACACGGTGCTGTGGCTTACATCTCTGTCTAAGTCAGATATGAGGACGAGGAACAGGATGGGAGCAAGTACTGTACCTTGTGAGGCAGAACTTTTGCTGCAGCCGCCTATGACTTTACTCTGTTTACTATTACTCTCTGTGTTCTATTTGTTAGGAAGTTATAGATCCATCTGCCTACTTTTCCTATTATTTTTTTTATCACGAATTTTGTGTGCTATCACGAATTTTGTGTGCTTATACACAGATTTTGCGAAAGCAAAATCACTACTCAGGTTGTTCACTGACACTGACAGCTGTCGTGATCCTTGTAATGACCTTGGGTAGTCCTCAAAAACACTTACATTTGCAGAGCACTAAAGTTGTGATTCGCGTACGCGGTGTGTGTATGTGTGTGCTGTTTGTGTGTACTTACCTAATTGTACTCACCTAATTGTGGTTGCAGGGGTCGAGACTCAGCTCCTGGCCCCGCCTCTTTGCTGTCCACTACTGGGTCTCTGCTCTCCCTGCTCCATGAGCTAAATTTATCATACCTTGTCTTAAAACTATGTATGGTTCCTGCCTCCACTATATCTTTCTCTAGACTATTCTACTTCCTGACTACTCTGTGGCTGAAGAAATGCTTCCTAACATCCCTTTGACTCATCTGAGTCTTCAGCTTCCAGTTGTGTCCCCTCTCTGGAACATCCTGTCACTGTCTACTGTGTGTGTGTGTGTGTGTGTGTGTGTGTGTGTGTGTGAGTGAGTGTGTGTGTATGTCTGAGTGGGAGGCAGAGGGAATGAGATGGGGATAGAGCAGGGGGGGAGACTCTCTGACCGCGGGTTCGAACTCCACCCGTGGTATGATTTGGAGAACCTTTTTTCTGCCAAGGGCTATTTGGATATTTATAACATCATTCGCGGACCATACAAAATTTTAAACTTAAAAATTGCCTGCTATATTTGGTCAACCTTTTAATTAACTTATACCTAATGTGATGGCTGGATCTGCTTCTCTTTGGTATTGATGATGTTACTACTGGCAACTGCTTTTCCAGGTATGCGTCAGGCAGTCGGCTCTGCGATGGTAAGTTTTGAAAAGAACTGTTCGCAACAGTAAGTTGTTCCAAACACTATATAGCAATGAAAATACGAAACAAGTGGTTTCATTGCTATATAGACTGCTTGTGGAGGTGTGTATTCAAACAGAAGGAGGCTGAAATTAATCCTTGAGCATACAACTGCCACGAATGTCTTCGCAACATGAAAGAAGCCTAGTTCGCTAGGCTCATGTCTTTAGGATCGATGGTTCAGTTGGTAAGGTGACATGTACATTGTTTGGCCTCTTGAGGCAGGACAATGTGTCGTGGGGTCGAAACCTGGCCTGCCGCAATTTGGTAAATGATTCAAAACCATTTGTTTCGTGGTTTCATTGCTATATGTATATATATATATATATATATATATATATATATATATATATATATTTCTCGTTATGTTCAGATAGATTTCTACTGATTTATGGCAAAAACATTTTTTCATTCTGCTAATTCCGCTTCGGCTTAATAGGCACGATGGGATTTATTTATTTATTTATTTAGTTATAATTAATGAAAACTGAATTAACATTATTTTATATATATCCATCCTTACGATCAACACTGAACAGACGTATTTGTCAGTCTAATTACCCATGTTGAGTCCCACAACAACTGTCTGCGGGTCTTTATGTGATATACAGTGGAACCTCTGGTCACAAACGTTTCCGAACAAATCGGTTCACGCCCAAAAAATTCGCCAAATTTTTCCATCTGGTCACAAACACATAATCGGGTACCGAACAAACACATCCGCGCCAATTTTCACATTCCGTGCCATTTTTTTGGCACACGCCAATTTTCTCCACTTCGTGTTGTTTGTGCACGCCTAACAAAGACCCTCGCATTGTAGTCGGTCTCGGTGAGACGTGTGTTCATTCACTGTGAACTCCAAGATAAGGGATTAAGTACCATCCTCTTATCCCCTCCTGGGTACTTATATTAACTGTGATATACACTCGTAATGCACCATTAAACTAAGTAAGTTTATTCAGGTATACACAAATACAGTTACATACATTATCATACATAGCAGCATATGTGTAGAGAACCTGGGATAACCCAAAAAAGTCAAAGTTATACTTATTTTCTCATTTTTTTTTTTTGATGCGTGCTCGTTTTCATCAATTATTTCAGAACTAAGTTATTCATAAATTACAGTAATTACGACCATGATAAATTCGGATTAGCAATGTTTTATCAGCAGGTAGTGTACAAACAGCTTTTAGCAGTGCCAGTGCCAGGCTAGTGTTTGATATATATGATTTTTGGTAAATATTTTTTTTCTCAGTTGTTTGTTGGGCTGTCTTATTGAAACTTGGGCAATGTATGATGGAAAGATGCTTCATCGTACACCAAAAATTAAAGAAATCGGACGATAAATAACGGAATTCACTTCTCAGCCATTAGTTGTCTCTTAAAACTCTTAAAATAAAAAAACTGTTTACAGCGAACGGTTCGTAGGTTTTCTCAGTGTTATTGAAGGTTTTTATATTTAGTTTACTATTACACTATGCATTCTATGGTATAATTAACTATTTTTGTGCTTAAAAATCTTAAAGAAAACAAAAAAACTATTTACATACAGTTCGTAGGAGTCTGGAACGGATTAATCATATTTACATACAACCCAATGGGGAAATTAGGTTCGGGTCACGACCAAATCCGGTCGCGACCAGAATTTTGGAACGAATTATGGTCGTGACCAAAGCGCCGGGTCACCATCTGGAAAAAACCCAGGCCGGGACAAGACCGGAGAACCTACAACAACAGAGGTTCCACTGTATAGTGATTCCTTTAGGACGGATAACAGGATTACCATGTTTACAAAACAGAAGAGTTACACGGACACTGGAATGTGTTAGGCCTCAACACTTCAGGACCATGTATGACATATGTCAAATCAATGATGCAGTGTGCAGCACTCCATCAGAGGATTTACCTACGACACTAGTTTATACTTCCAACACTGGAAGGCAGGAAAACCGGCGAAGGCGTGATCACAACTGCGCTGAAACAGACCCTTTGTTTTATTTTATTTATATGTCTCATTTGTATTATTTGTTATTTGTAATTTGTAGATCCAATTTTTTTACTGCTTTGTTTTATATGGTGGTTCCCTATGATGTCTTGCCTTATCTGGTACTGTCATATGATGATGTCTTGCCTTATCTGGTACTGCCATGTGATGTCTTGCCTTATCTGGTACTGCCATGTGATGTCTTGCCTTATCTGGTACTGCCATGTGATGTCTTGCATTATCTGGTACTGCCATGTGATGTCTTGCATTATCTGGTACTGCCATGTGATGTCTTGCATTATCTGGTACTGCCATGTGATGTCTTGCATTATCTGGTACTGCCATGTGATGTCTTGCATTATCTGGTACTGCCATGTGATGTCTTTCATTATCTGGTACTGCCATGTGATGTCTTGCATTATCTGGTACTGCCATGTGATGTCTTGCCTTATCTGGTACTGCCATGTGATGTCTTGCCTTATCTGGTACTGCCATGTGATGTCTTGCCTTATCTGGTACTGCCATGTGATGTCTTGCATTATCTGGTACTGCCATGTGATGTCTTGCATTATCTGGTACTGCCATGTGATGTCTTGCATTATCTGGTACTGCCATGTGATGTCTTGCATTATCTGGTACTGCCATGTGATGTCTTGCATTATCTGGTACTGCCATGTGATGTCTTTCATTATCTGGTACTGCCATGTGATGTCTTGCATTATCTGGTACTGCCATGTGATGTCTTGCCTTATCTGGTACTGCCATGTGATGTCTTGCCTTATCTGGTACTGCCATGTGATGTCTTGCCTTATCTGGTACTGCCATGTGATGTCTTGCCTTATCTGGTACTGCCATGTGATGTCTTGCCTTATCTGGTACTGCCATGTGATGTCTTGCATTATCTGGTACTGCCATGTGATATTTGTTATCTTAAGAGATCCAATGATATTTGCTCAGCGGTGTTGTAATGTAAAGTTATTTGATTTTTGGTGTTGCAATGAAATGTCGTTTAATCTGTTGGTATATATGTTGTCTTGAAATATATGGTGTTGCCATATATCTCGTGGGAACTGGTGTTATGTGATTTTTTCGTTATTATGTCGGGTGTTGCCAACTGTGATGCTGATATTCACATTCGTTGACTAGAGTCATCTTGTGGTCTCTGATGGGATTGTGATTTAGTAATATTGTGGCTTAATATTCTTTCTTCGCAATACCTTACTTGATCCTGAAATGGAAATTATAACATTCACTCCCCCCCCAGCACCTCTAACATAACCTCCACTATCACCAGCAATAATATTACCACCAATACTGCATCTCCGTCGACTCAAAAAACTAGTAAATAGTATCCAGTATTTAGTATATAATACCAATAGCTATCATATTCCTGCATATACTAGTAATACTGAACACACAAAATGTTATGAATCTTAAAAATTATTAGTTTTTTCATTTTATGTTACTTATTTTTTAAGTTCTCTTTAATATAATATATATTTGTAAGTTATTGTATAAATAATATTTCGTTAGTAATATTAGTATAAAATGCAGCAGCATTTGAAGTCTCCGTCTACTTGACAATGATTTTATCAATTTTTGAAGAGTAAACGTTTACTAAACTTTAGTTTATAAGTTTATGTCCTTGTTTACTTAAGTTAATATGTGAACAACTTGTACGTTTGTGTAAAACCTTTATAATAAATTTGAAAATATAATACGGTCTTCCTGGTGACATTGTACTTTTAAAAATAAAATATAGCTTAGTGGTGCAGGAGTTACATTCGCTTCGTTACAAGATTGCTTCGTGTAAGGACGGTTGTTCCGATTAAAATACAGTATGTCACTTGCTTGCCTATGTATACCATTCACGATTTCCACCATAATTTTCAGATGCCATAGGCCAAATGCGGAGTAATAAGAACAAGCCAGGTTGTAGCACATCACCATTGGTTCCCTCTCTGACGCTTCTACTGGCCTACATGCGTAAAGCTGACTACGGCTCATTTGTAGCAGCTCTCCTGCTATGCCTCTGGCCGGCCTGACCTGCACCTGGACCCCGCCATACGTATAGGCTACCCTCCATAATACACACACACACACACACATGATCAGGACTTAACCGTAGCTGCTTCCCAGTCCACTGCTTGGGGCTCTGCTTGTTACTGTTGTAATTCTAACAGTCACCCCAACCACAGAAGGAGAGTGAAGGGACATAAGCAAGTGAGGGATATGAATGAACGAGGGAGGGTCATTGGGAAAGGAAGGCCACAGGAAAGGAAAGGGCTTAGGAGGGAACCTGAATGGAGGGAGGGACAAAGGGAAGGGAAGTTACACTGGTGATGGGAGAGAGGGACGTGAGTGAAGATAAAGCCTCTTGTAAAAGGTAGGTTGAGTGGTATCCAAAGCAAATATCTTTGTTTAGGTAAGCATTATTATTATCATCAGTAGTTGTCTGGCAGAGCAAGTTACAAAGCAAGAAATATGACAGAAAGCTAAACAAGTCAAACTAAATTAATATCCCTAGGAAGAGTGAGTTATAGATCCCCAAATTAAGAATAGACTGTACCTTAAATTTACACTCAAGAATTTTAATATGTCCCATTATTTTACATATGTGAGTTTTGGCATCACTGCCTTGTTTGCAAAAGTTCTGGACCTTGATTTCTTAACGTATCTTAAAGTGAAACTGGGAAAAGTGCCCCATTCCTTATACTAAGAATATTAGGATTGAATTGATTAAACTGTGCTCAGAAAGGAATGTCGATGGGGAACCTGATACACTAAAAATTGTGTATTCAATAATTTCACAAAAAATCATTCTTAACCTAACGAAAAAAATATTTTTCGTTGTGTTTGTTTATTATTAAATTATTGTAAACTTATCTAAAATATATTTAGCTGGATTAGGCTAAATTAAATTGCGCTTGTTATAATAAGGTTAGGTAAGTTTTCTAAGGTTCTTTTGGTACAAAATTATTAATTTTTACATTAACATAAATGAAAAATATATATCTTTAAACATATAAGAGAAAATTTTAGAAATGAGTTCTTGCTAATTGACCAGTTTTAGATATTCGGCACAACGCAAAAACAAGCGGGTATATACAGAGAAAGATCGCAGTTAGCAGGACTCAATACTGCTACTGAGATGAACAAGATTCCCAGGCAGCGCTCTTATCCACTCGGCCACAAATGCCACAGTATCAACAGTATCGCGCCCTGTTGACTGCGATCTTTCTCTATAAATACCCGCTTGTTTCTGCGTGGTCCATTGATATAAAACTCACTGGTGAGGTCAAAACATACAGGAGGAGATTGAAATAGCTTGAATCCATGCTTGAGGCTCACTGATGTGCCCGGGCTGGGAAAGAAACATGGCTTGTGAACCAGGCTGCCCACCTTATGTGTCCACATAAGCTGGTCAAATACCTTGGCGTTCAGCTAACGCTAGACGTTTTGGACCTGTGTGGTACGGTGGTAGAGCACTGCTTACCTTGTTCCAAGGTGCGTAGGTTCGAATCTCCTTCGACCCAAGATTAGTGTTTGTGAATATTTCGCCTGTTCTGCGAATTCTAAACATTGTAAAAACTCTCTCGTCGGTCGATGCATTCAGGGGATGAAATGAAAAGCTGAAAACCACCTGCCTGAAAGCTGGCTGCCTTGGACCAAAACGTCTAGCGTTAGCTGGGCACCAAGGTATTGGACCAGTGTGGTACGGTGGTAGAGCACTGCGTACTTTGTTCTAAGGTGCTTAGGTTCGAATCTCCTTCGACCTGATAATATAATATAATAAAATATAATTTCTGTCATCGTGTTTGGCTTCTAGTGGATTAGTCAAGAAGATTGTCCCCGAACGCTTGAGAGGTGTGGTGGGAGCTCAAGACCCCAGGTTCATAGAAGCAGCCATGCAGTGGGACACCCTTGCAGACTCCTCCAGTAGACCAGCTCCTCCCAAAGAGCACAAACAGTCCAACTGGGACAAACCGTTCATGGAAAAAAATCGCCAACACAATGCTCACCAACGCTTCAGGAAAGGACAAAGCTCGTCTCCTAGCGGTGAAGGCACACACTCAGGAGATTTCCTTCTAGCCGTTCCCAATTCCTCCCTGGGCACTCGACTCGACCCATAGGCCATTCGGATTGGTGTTGCTCTTCGCCAAGCCGCCCCCATACTCACCGAACATAGGTGTATTTGCGGCAGGGCGACGGCTGATCAATTTGGACTTCATGGTCTCCTGTGTCACACATCAGAAGGGAAGTATGCTAGACATGAGGAGGTCAACGACATCATAAAGAGAAGCCTCGTCACAGCCCGATGCCCAGCTCAACGGGAACCCCAAGTGCAGAGGTCTGATGGAAGTCAAAAGCGTCAAAAGCAGATTGCTTGGGACTCCACCTGTGCAGCCACAATGGCAGACACCTACTTGTCATACACCGTAGCTGAAGTGGGTGGAGCTGCCAGCCACAGGGAAACCCAGAAGACCCACAAATATGAAGGCCTTACCCCTTGCTATAACTTCATCCCAATAGGGTCGGAGACCCTTGGAGCATGGGGCAAGTGTGCTCTAAAGTTTCTCAAAGAGCTGAGTGAAAAACTCATCATAGAAACCAAGGACCACAGGGCGGCCAACTTCCTCTTTCAGAGACTCAGTGTTGCGATCCATAGGGGAAATGCCTGCAGCATTCTGGGCACGCGGCCCACTGCCGGGGAGCTGGACGAAGTATTTGTGATGTAGCTATGAGTTGTTATCTATGTTGTTTTACTCCCTATTGTATTCTTGTCAATGTATTTTGTCAATGTATTTTGTCTTTAAATAAAGTATTTATAAAATATAAGGGGTGGTAGGAGAAAATTTTCAAACAGCTTCAGGGAGAACTTTGAGTTTTCCCTGAAACAAGTTTATTCTTTTCTCTGAGGATGAGGGTCCCCAGGACAGTTCCAGAGGTGGTCCCTCCTATATTATATATATATATATATATATATATATATATATATATATATATATATATATATATATATATATATATATATATATATATATATATTAAAAGTGCCGGATAGGTAAAACTGGTCAATTAGCAAGAACTCATTTAAAATTAAGTCCTTTCTAAAATTTTATCTTATACGTTTAAAGATTATGTTTTTTTCATTTATATATGTTAATGTAAAAATTAATAATTTTATACCAAAAAAAATTAGAAAACTTACCTAACCTAATTATAACAAGCGCAATTTAATTTAGCCTAATCCAACTTAATATATTTTAGATAAGTTTACAGTAATTTAATAATAAACAAACAATGAAATATATATTTTTTCATTAGGTTCAGAATGATTTTTGAGAAGTTATTGCATACACAATTTTTCGCTTGCCTTATTCGGCAAGAAGAGCGTTGCTATTTAAGCCAAAATCTCAAGTTTTATATACAGTGAGTTTTATCAGACAAGGCTTCTTAATGATTTTCTCTCTGGTAAAGTCGAATAGTTTAGATGTACTGATGATGATCTCTGACTGCACCAAAGATGAGCATATGGATGAACTCTTTACCAGGTTAAATCCTCTAGTCCTTTCAGTTTCACAGTCGTCCTGGAATGAAAAATCAAACTTCCATTTTTTTAGAGGTTTTAATGTCATGTCTACAGGAGATTTAATGTTACACAACACAGGAAATCTAATATGTAAGCATACATTCACTTTTATTTTTTTATTATTAACACATTGGCCGTTTCCCACCAAGGCAGGGTGGCCCGAAAAAGAAAACCTTTCATCATCACTCACTCCATCACTGTCTTGCCAGAGGCGAGCTTACACTACAGTTATAAAACTGCAACATTAACAACATTCACTTTTATTCCAATCATGAAATAAATGGCTTGACGTATTTGAAGGTATGACTTATTTGAAGCTCTGCACGGTGATATAGTAGACTTTTGATACTGACTTGAAACTAAGATATCCAAAAGATTTTGTTCAGAAGGGGTTACTAGCACTCAAGAAAACATATATGAATGAGCCTTGGAAATAACGTCCCAGGAAAAATATGCTAGGCTTCCTTTACGATGAGAAAGTAGCTGTCCTAGCTGATACATCGAAATGGTTTAATATATTAAAGTTTTTTATACTAATAGTTTAATGCATTATATAAAAAATGTACTGATTTATAGGATTTTTCTCATTATGTGTGACTTGCGCTATGTAGAACAGTCACGAAAACCACTTAAACCTGGATTATTACCACATCAGTTCTCAGACAGGAGAGTACAAGAGTCATATGCAATCTTGAAGTAATAATATCTTTATTTACTACAAGTACATGTACAAGGTATACAGGTCTAGCTGACATCAGTGACATACTACTATATAGAAAGCCCCTTGTTATGCTGAGCATTTCGGGCAAATTAGGTCAGATTTGTCCCGGGATGCGACCCACACCAGTCAACTAACACCCAGGTACCCATTTTACTGATGGGTGAACATAGACAACCGGTGTAAGGAAACACTTTCGATGTTTCCACCCTTTCGCCGGGATTCGAACCCGGACCACTTATCGTGTGAAGCGAAAGCTTTTGCCACCAGGCCACGGGACAGTAGTGCTTGCAATCATCTCTTGAAGTGGGCTAAAGCCCAAGTTATTGTCCCTAACAGCTCAATCACTGAGAGAAACATTATAGAATCCTCTCTAATAAACCATACAATCATGCTTTGTACGACGTGAGACAAGTTCTATACAAATTTAATGCTTTTCTTCTAGTCACTTATCCACAATCTTACACAATATTGCTTTACATGATCTCTGCAGTCATTATGCAACTTTGCTCTTTGGTAATTGGTAGTGTTGGATGAGCCTGTGTTAGACCAGCATCTCCCAGCCCAAGCACTTTTTGCTGGTTGTCCCAAACCTTCCTTCCATAACGTGAAGATACTTGCCACAGAGATTAAGTAAAGGCGCAACATGATGATTCACAGATCGTTGTTACTCAGGCTGTGTCAGTTGAAGAGTCTAACCAAGGGTTTCACATTTTCTGTCTTCCATATATTTTCTTTTAACTCAGTAACTAGGGAGTTAGATATTGTCAACACAGGTATGACAACTCACTTTAACACTGCTGCAACCAGGAACAATAAACATAAGATATCATTTGGACATACAATGGGCAATATCATTTTTAATTCTAAATTTTATGCACTATCAAATGTTATTTTGTCTGGGTTTCGTTGTATCGATTCAGTTCAGGACATATTAGTGATTATCTGAACAGTCTTGTAAGGCCAACAGCTGTGGGATCAAGTGATTGAGTAATATATAATTAAATAGGCTAAATGCTATCTTGGTCTATAAGAACATGCAGGAATCTAACTGCATCAGTACCGACAGTTGCATAAACTTACAGGGATTATTTCAACACTTATGGGATCAGATTATTGACTAGCATACAGTGATACCTCGCATATCCGGCCTGTCATTATCCGAACCTCGCCAATATCCGAACAGGCCCTGGGAAAGTGCAAAATTCTAAAATTATTACCGAAACATCCGAACAGCCGTTCGGATACGGCATGAGGCTGAATCAAACTTGGCGCGCACTTTAGTGTACCGGTTTGCCACTAGGAGCCGCGCTCTTCGCCTTCCTTTTAGCATTATTACAGCTGTGTTTTGTCCTAGCTTTCTTGTGTGTAACACCGAAGAGGACCAGAATATTGTCGCACGTGGATGTAGGTTGGTCCAAGGCTGGAGAAAAAACTACAGAAGACACATGCAGGACTGGCTAGAGTGTGACGAAGACGACCCTGGTGTGCAATCTCTGTCAGATGCAGAGACTGCACAATCAGTGTTGCACGCGGAACATTCCGAAAGTGACGACGACGACCACCCAATGTTTCCAAGAGCAAAAACTTCAGCAAGGGCAGGTATTGAAACACTTTTGGAGTATTTGGAGCATCCACTGTCCACAGCCCATTTGAAAAGTTATGGTCCTGTGGTCCGTGAAATCCGGGAGGCTGTTATTCGAGCCCAGAGTGTCTGGTCCCAACGCCAGACGACGATGGACTCATTTTTTAAACCTACAACGCCGTCGCCGATGGCGATATGACGGTACGGATGCGCATTTTTTTCCCTCACGTATCCGGAAACTCCGTGTTTCAGAACCGGTCTCAGCCAATAGTTCGGATATGAGGAGTATCACTGTAATTCGGTTGGATAAATGCCATATCCGACTCAAAGAACATTTTGGAATCCAAGTGTACACAGTAAGCAAGTTGACGACAAATATGTGTTTTTTCCAGATGTTATTCTAACCACTAGATAATCTAGATATATGACAAAACCAATGGCTGTTAAATTCATTGTGCCTTTCCTCTTAATACATTGATATTAATTTTGTTTGGGTTTTGAGCTTTCTGTCATGTTTCCTGTTCTGTATGAGGGGTGTAGTGGGAAAGTGTGTGTGTGTTAGCGATGCTGTGCCTTCCTCTTAGAGTCGGCACATAGCACCGAATACACTGCCTACCTACCTCTGACAATTTTCCACTTCATTTACCTCAAGATTCCACAGCTCTTGACGAGTCACTGCCAACATTTCAAAAGGCTTAGAGCTAATTTTTTTCATCCCCTAGTTCCTTGTTTTGCATATATATATATATATATATATATATATATATATATATATATATATATATATATATATATATATATATATATATATATATATATTTATGCAAACAATCGCAGACAGGCGATCTTAACTATGCAAGACAAGCCTTCCACCCCGTGGCTTGTCTTGCATATATATATATATATATATATATTATATATATATATATATATATATATATATATATATATATATATATATATATATATATATATATATATATATATATATATATATATATTATATGTATATATATATATATGTGTGTGTGTGTGTGTGTGTATATGTGTGTGTGTGTGTACGTACAAACCAAATTTATTCATTCACTGATTTCTTCAAATATTAACTTGAAAAGGGGGAAAAAAATTATGTTAATTATTCTTGATGTACATTTAGAAAAGCGCAAGGATGAGATGCTTTTTCTGTGAGTGAACAAGATGTGTCGGGATAAATTAATTTATCTGAACATGAACAAGACGTGCTGGTATAAATTACTTTGTCTGCATGTGAATGAAATATGCTGGGACAAACTACAGTACATTATCTTGGAGTGAACACAAGACATGGTCACGGGGCCAGCGCCTCTCACCGACTGTCGCATTTTATGTAGGCAATTTAACTTAAGTTAGTGTCTATTTTTTCCTAGCTTAGTCAACGTTTTTAAGTCCTGTAACCTGTTTTGTGCATAAACATATCCAAATACTGTGTTTAAAGCATGACTTACTACTTGCCACTCATGTATAAATAAACCTAAATTAGTCTATAGAAATGCAAATTCTATTAAAATATTTAGCTATGCTTTAACAAATATAAACCACGTTTAGCATTAAGGACACTGTACATAATATATTGTACATAACTCTCTGAGCAAGTTCCGTTATGTATATACAGAACAGGTTATAACACAAAGAAAACCACAATACCTTGGCTGGAACTATTCATTATTATTTAGAGGAGAAACTTTAGATTACATTTCGTGATTTGATAATGGTCCTGGACGGACTGAAAACTTGTTCAAATTTCCGCTCCAAATTCAGGGTCATACTAAGTCACCAAAACACAACCTCCATCGGTTGGTAAATAGGCACAAAAATAAAGGTATTACAAGTTCTAACTATAGGATAATCATATTAATTAATATGAAGCATATTTGAATTAGGAACCCAAGAAAGCCTAGCACTGTGGCTTATTGCAATTGAATTCTTCGATCCTCTTCACCAGGATGCCAACCGTAACAATTAAACAGCACGTAGGTATCTATTTGCTGTTAGGTGAACAAGAACAACAGGTGTAAGGAAATATGCCCAGCCTCTCCACCCGCCCCAAAATTTAATCCTGGTCCTTTGATTTTGAGTCTAAGGTGCTACAACAAGCCATTCCCTATCTGAAACAGGTACCAGTTGCTCACCACTACCAGCACTTACCTTCAGGTGCTGATGTACTTAATGCTAAAGCAAGTGAAGTATCCTTACATAATAAATGTTCACTGTTTTCCATTAAAATGTAATGCTATTTGGATCCTTCGAGAAATTTTAAGTGAAGGGGGAGGCAGAACAGACGGGGGAGTGACGCCGCAAGAGACGTCATAGTGAATTTAATGTGTGAACACTGGACTGAATTGTGCAATGTAATCAGGCGTTCTTGAAGGTCAATTGGTGTTTATCAGCCTCAATCTGTAATGTAGAAATTGCTGACACGTTCCTGCTGAAGAAATGTGATAAATAGTTTGGAAAACCTTTACAATTCGGCAACAAGGACGGAAAAATAGAGGACTCCGATTTTACCAACAACACACCTTAGCTAAGTAATGTTTACCCATAATGTACAGTAGTTCTGCGTTGGCCATCGTAAATTCTAGCTGTAGTGGTAGCGTTAGGGTGTGTTTCCGAAAATAATAATTATGATCCAGTAATTAAATGGTGAGTGTTCAGGTTAAATTTGTAATATTTGGTAGGCCCGACTTTGTTTGTGGGAGGGAAGGAGTGCGTGTGGGTCTCGGAGGAGAGACCTGGTGCAGCTTAGTGTCTCTAAAATCCCACCTAGCTCTGAGGTACAACTAACATTTTTAAGTACAATAAATTGTTGCTTAGTTGTGCCACCCTCAAATTATGTGAACCTCGTCCCCATAATTTCCCACAAAAAATTATAAGTTGTTGGTCCTTCCTCTCCTTGCTAGAGTTCCTGATCAACTACACAATGAGGTTAAACGAGAGTAATTACTCTTTTCTCCATAGCAGGAAAATTAAGGGAAAACCTGAGCCCCACTTGTCCTACAAGCTGGGACTGTTATGACTTCTAGTCAACAGCTAAATAACAGTTACAGTAAGGAAGAGATATAAAACTGAACTCATCAGTTCTTTTGTGTAGACGATGAACTGGTGGGCGCCGTCAGGGTGACAAGCTAGGTTGAATTCAGACATCAGAACGTGAATACACTTTATAAATCTCCCGCTGAGTACAAAGAATATAATGACTTTGTGAGGTACACTCTGAAATACTGTCAATCTCCACTAGGAAAGCTAGTGTTAAAAAGAAACACGAGTGAATAATCCGCTGTATAATCCCGATAAAGTGTAAAAGTTTGTGTCGCGTTATACATTCAGGTGTTATGAACAAAGGGAAAAGATATCACCCTATCACGTAACGAATTTCCAAAGGGACTCCCTATCAACGAGTGAGAACAATATAACTACTCATCTGTAGCAGCCTACTCAAGACAACAATACTTGGGGTCACACCTCCCCTACAACAAACTAGGAGAAATTGGATCAGTTACAATACCCAGGTAAGTCCAGCCATACCCACATCTTACGTTAGCTGCAGCTAATAGGTAGAGGTGAGATTTAACTGGAATTACCAATAGAGCCCATGACGCAAGGGTGATTCACCCAAAACCCAGTAAGTACCACTACGCATTTCAGATAATAGTGAAATGCTGAATATATGGTCCTTTGGGGCAAATTGTATGTATAACTCACTTGTCATTCCACAGCCCAGGAATGGGGAATCGACTCAATCGAAAGAGACTCTTGAAGAGCGGCTGCAAGAAGTCTGAGTCATCTCTGAAGCTTAGTATATTTCTATTTAGTTTATTATGTCAGAAAGTTGACTTAGCTGGTAAATTCCCCATATGTATACCCAGCATAGATAGCTGGTGGCATTGTGAAATGCAGTCTCAGTTGGCAGTGAGGGTTTAGTGATATTTGTAAACAAAGCCAGCTGACCACCACTTGACTCAGCTGACCGTCATCCTAGCCAGGCAGATGTCTCAGAGTGGATCTATTCATCGCCCAGTTAGTAAAAATCTACTAGCCAATAAATATGTCAAGTTAATGTGTAAAATGGAGTAATGATGTGTCCAGCTGATTATGGCAATGTAAAAATGTTTAATGTACTTTATTCACCTTGTCTCCAAGCGGACATCAACCAAATCTTTAAATGGGCCTCAGAAAACAAAGTGAAGTTCAATGAAGATAAATTTTTAACTACTCAGATATGGAAAACTTTAAGAAATTAAAACTGTATCAGGGTATACAACAAATTCTAACCACACAATAGAGCGAAAAACTCATATGAAGGACCTGAGAGTGATAATATCAGAGGATCTCACCTTCAAAGACCACAACAATGAATCTACCTCTTCTGTTAGAAAAACGATAGGATGGATAATGAGAACCTTCAAAACTAGGGGCGCCAAGCCCATGATGATTCTCTTTGTATCGCTTGTTCTCTCTAGGCTAGAATATTGCTGAAATGAAGACACATGTGCAACATCTTCGTATCTTTATAGTAGACGTTTCGCCATCCAGTGGCTTTATCAATACAATTATTCATTGATCTGGATATACTGACAAAACACCCCTTTGGGGTAATTATTCACATACTCACTTTAGTTTACTTTTGCACACAGCCCTTAGGAAATGAACAGAACAGCTTCAAGACGCCCCGGTGGCCTGATGGCTAAAGCTCTCGCCTGATGCACGGAGGGCCCGGGTTCAATTCCCGGCGGGGCGGAAACATTTCGAAGTGTTTCCTTACACACACACATACATACAACAGGCCTAGTGTCAAATCGACATGTGCCTAGGACAAAATGGTAACTAACTAATTAACATCGCCTGTGGGGACGGCTGCATATGCGAGAGCTGTTATTCAAGCTAAGTTACCAACTACAGTCCACTCATTAACTTTATCTTAAGTCTTAGCTTGAGCCATATCCCTAAAAGTTGGTCATGCTCGAACCGGATGGTACCACATATGTGGTACAAATAATTACGAGCCAAGGTCCTTCGAAAAAAGCTGTAAAAA
Organism: Cherax destructor; assembly: GCA_009830355.1. NCBI lineage: Eukaryota > Metazoa > Arthropoda > Malacostraca > Decapoda > Parastacidae > Cherax > Cherax destructor. The sequence continues at coordinate 54,666 of WNWK01013518.1, forward strand.
GTATTTTTTACAAAATAAATCAGAATATATGAGTCCCTCCAGGCTCAATCAAAGAGAATAGGGAGCCACCACTAGCCAATGGGAGGCACCCCCAGCCCTGAGTCACCCATCACCCAAAGGAAAACGGGGTACCCAGCGGGCTGGCACTCACCCTGCTAATCACCCACCCTCCACTCACGTTCACTAATGCAGACACAGCGAGCAAAACAGATGGTGCTCAGCTAGTCTCTGAATGTGTATACATACACAGTGTTTATAGACCCAAATTAAGAGAAGAGACTGTGTCTTATGTTAGTCTCTTATATATTTAAGTTTAAACTTTCATATAATAATAGTGACATTTACATATACTGTATGTA
>WNWK01013519.1:0-55020 GCA_009830355.1 Cherax destructor
AGTTTTATGTTAATTACCAATATCTATGTATACTTGCAAAGAAATAAAATTTACTTTACTTTACTACTAATAAGAGTCAAAATTCAGTTATACAATTTGCTGCCCACCCTGCTTGAGTCTATGGCAGTGAAAAAAAACAGCATGAAGAAACTTTTATTGCAAACAATGGTTGGTTTGACTGTTTTAGAAATCAAATTCAGTTGCATAATTTTAAAAATTACTGGAGAGTGCCAGGCAGACAAAGCAATTTTTGAAGAAAATAAAAGATGGTGGATCACAGACCAACAAATCTGAAAGTATATCCCATGCTTGTGGAGAATTAACTACAAGCAATATCGTCAGTGGAAACTCATTTTTCTCATTGCACAAATAATTTTGAAGTCTCTCTCTCAAGTTTAAGCTGTTGTTGAAGAAATAACAGACACTGGAAGGTGGCTTGGGTTCCATGAACTGGATTCTACAAATATCTGTGACTTGCTTGAATCACACTTGGAAGAAATTATTGATGGAGACCCTTCATTTAGATCAACAATAAAATGTAACAACGTTTTCATTGTTTTATAATAAACTTGAATAAGAAATATTTTTATTATTCTTTGGTAATATTAAACAAAATTTCATTGCACACTGTATTTTCATTGCAGTGACACCAATACCATACTGTGTGTTTATAACAGCCGAATAGTACGAATTTGATTAATGTGATTGTTTTTTAAATTCATTATTCATACTAATCGAAGCTTTGCGTACAGACAAAAGATGGTTAAAGTTTGAGGTGTTCAGTTCTCATCCTCACTCCTGGTCCAATATGTATAGAGCTCTCCTTATGTGTCTTTTCAGACATCAGTTCTTTGGAAATGAACAACTTCTATCAAGGCTGAGAGACTGAACACCTCAATATTACTTCCTTTCTTGGTTTTCTTCTGTAATTAACAAAGTGTACTGGGTATAGTAGTTTAGCAAAGCTTGGTATATGTACAGTCCTTTTGAGGAAAGAATGACAATGTCTTACATGCTCTCTAGTAGAATCCTGTGATGACTTTATCCTTGCATGATGGTGTGATAAGAAGTTTACCAAATTATCTTAGTGGGCTTCCTGTAGACTTTAAAATCAAATTTAATATTATTCTTGCAGAGTAATATATCCATTACAAAATTCTAGCAACTTTATAATTTAAGAGGTTCTGTCAAGCTTATCCTGCCCAAACTGGACACAGCCACCACATAGCCCCCATCTCATGGAACACCCTCTATTTCATTTCGTGTATTGAATTAATAAAAGACCCTGGTGGGTGAGATCTCATTAATAAATGTCCTAGTACTATTTTTGTTTCTTACTTGCATACATGTCGGTGTTTAACACACACTGCTAGATGAGGCCCATCTGCAAAGGCTTCACATTTCAAGCCTCCTCAAAGCTACACATCAGCCACTGTCTCCAGGATTCATATTACTGTGATAACTGACTCAACTTCAGGTTTATCTCACTCAGGTGCAGCTTATTATTCAGTCAAGCTATAGTACTGAAATGGAACCACATGCTAAAAGATAATTTTATTGACAAGTACAGTGGTACCTCGTTACGATGGTCCCCAAAATCGCCCTTTATGTAAGTTTATTTTTAAATGCTTTTGTATGTATATTTTTGGGGTGTAAAAGGACTAGTCTATTTTACATTATTCCTTATGGGGATAAATTCGTTTGGTAATGGCACTTGAACAGCATTCTCGAACGAAAAAATATCGTAACTCGAGGTACCACTGTATGTCTAGGTCAAAGAGGATGTTCTGTAGGTTTTTACAGTTAATGTGACTCCACCAATCATCCATAAATCACTGGGTGAACCAAGTCTAATCACTTTATAATTAATGTTTAACCCCTTGAGGGTCCATACCCCCAATCTGAAAAGTGTCCAAGAATTAAACAAAAAAAAAAAAAATCTGAAGGCAATAACACAAAAAGATGAAATTTGATGGAAAAATTATGAAATTACGATTTCGCAAATTTTGCTGTTAGCGATATTTACACATTGGCAATTTTGCCCACTTTGAGTCCTATTTTAGGCCAATTACATTTCCCGTTGACCAAATTATTTAGTATTTTGCTAGTATGCCTTCCATTTTATTGACTGAGCACTAGAAACCGCCCATAAACTATTTCAGCTACCCATTAAAGTGATCAGAAATTGGTAATTTGGCTAATTTCACACAAATTCCAATTTCAAAATAGGGTCCAAAATAAACAATGTAGGCATTCCTGGCACTAAAATAACATTTCCTCTGTTCATTAGTTATGTTCACAGGCTTTACACCTGAATTCCATTTTGACTTTTTTTTTACATTATTTTATTCACAGCAAAAACCAGAAGATTTATTGTTATGCAATATTGTAATAATTATATAAATAGCATCAGGGTATTCGTGAATGCATATTAGACCCTCTAGTTGAAGTGTATTGGGCGAGTGAAGTGATTTGTTTACTCTTGAACTTCGGCAAAAAAAAAGGACATTTCTGCTACTTTGAGCTCAATTTCACACTATTTTCATTCCTAAAACCAATCAAAATCATCTCTATTTCCATAATATATCTTCCATTCTATCAAATGAGACCAAGAAACCGAGAATACAACCATGAAAACCATACAAAAATACTTTGCAAAGTCAGTTTTAAGCCAAAAACACTTGCAGTTTTTTCTCATTATGCACTGCGTGCTGCAGGATTTTTTATATGGTGCACATTTGCTGCATAAACCCATTCTCTCATATCTAGGCCCAAATTTACCGCTCACAGCTTATCTGAGTGAGCTGAGCTCATCACGTAGTACTATGGCACAGACCCTGGCTTTAAACCCGTAAAACAACGGCACAGACCCTCAAGTGGTTATCTACAGTACTATGATATATGGTAGGACCCCCAAATCCGCGGGTCCAGTATTCGTGGTTTACCATGACACAAAAATAATCCTTAACCCTTAAACTGTCCAAAAGTAGATATACGTTCGCGTGCGTACTGCCCCGAATGTAGATCTACGTTTTTTTCAAATGCTTTTAACATTGCCATGATAAGCCTGAGTTGCCTAGAGATTAGAGAATGGGTCTGTGCACTCATTGTGTGCAGTATTACAACATGTGGGAATGACAAACAAAATGCACTCTTCATTTTAAAGAAAAAGAACAATTTATTTTTTTCTCAAAATATTCGGTCAGCTACGCACGTGAACATATATCTACGTTTTGACAGTTTAAGGGTTAATAATAGCCTAAAAGTGCAAAAGTAGTGATTGGTGAATTGATTAGTGAATTTCTTCAAACCGTAAGAGAAGGCATGAAGTGCTTCCCATTTGTGAAAAAGTAGTAATTTTCCACTTGTGTGTAATTTATCAATTAAACTCTACCATAGGTATATCTTTTCTTTCAACACACCAGTCGTATCCCACTTAGGCAGGGTGGCCCAAAAGGAAAAACTAAAGTTTCTCCTTTTACATTTAGTAATATATACAGGAGAAGGGGTTACTAGCCCCTTGCTCCCGGCATTTTAGTCGCCTCCTACGACACGCATAGCTTACGGAGGAAGAATTCTGTTCCACTTCCCCATGGAGATAAGAGGAAATAAGAACATGAACTAGTAAGAAAATAGAAGAAAACCCAGAGGGGCATGTATATATATGCTTGTACATGCATGTGTAGTGTGATCTAAGTGTCAGTAGAAATAACAAGACATACCTGAAATCCTGCATGTTTATGAGACAGAAAAAAGACACCAGCAATCCTACCATCATGTAAAATAATTACAGGCTTTTGTTTTACACTCACTTGGCAGGACAGAAGTACCTCCCTGGGTGATTGCTGTCTAATATTTATACACAGTCAACCCTCCGTTTTCGTGTATCTCTGTTTTCGTGTGTTTCAGTTTTCATGCAGTTTTTTCGGGGAAATTTTACCTCCATTTTCAGTGATTACCTCCGTTTTCGTTCTTGGTACGGAACCTGTCCACCAGTGCCCCACACATACAAAGACCGCAAGACCGCCACCCACGCACCTCCCACGCACATTGTCACGCAGTATAGCATTGTTTATGCTTGAGTGCAAATCATCCCAGGAGTTCATACAAAACATTTACAGTGGACCCCCGGTTAACAGCCTGCTCCAAACACTAACAATTATATAAGTGTATTTTTGTAAGTGCTTTTGTAAGTGTATGTTTGGGGGCCCAAAAGGACTAATCTAATTTACATTATTTCTTATGTTAATAAATTTGTTCGGTAACGGCACTTGAATAGCATTCTGGAACGAATTATGGCCGTTAACCGGGGGTCCACTGTATTAACAATTCATTATTTTTGGCCCTTGATTATTGTGTGTGACTACTAAATAAGCTACCATGGGCCCAAAGAAAGCTTCTAGTGCCAGTTCTTTGGTAAAGAAAGTGAGGAACACCATAGAACTGAAGAAAGAAATAATAGAAAAATATGATAGTGGTGTACGTATTGCCAAGCTCGCCAGGATATACAAGAAGGCCCCCAACAACCATCGGTTCCATTGTTGCTAAGAGAAATCACTGAAGCTAATGTTGCAAAAGGGGTGAATACAATAACGAAACAGAGATCACAAACAATGGAAAATATGGAGAAATTGTTGTGGGTGTGGATAAACGAAAAACTGCTAGTGGGTGACAGTGTTGTGCAGTCATTAATTTGTGAAAAAGCAAGGCAGTTGCATATCAATTTTGTAAAGAAAATGCCTGGAACCAGTGCTGATGTTGATGAATTTAAGGCCAGCAAAGGCTGGTTCAGAAAATTCAAGAAGAGCAGTGGCATACACAGTGTTGTAAGGCATGGTGAGGGTGCCAGTTCAGATAAACAAGGGGCTGAAAAAGTTGTGCGTGAGTTTAAAGAATATGTAGAGGCTGAAAATTTCAAACCCCAACAAGTGTTTAATTGTGATGAAAATTGTGGAAAAAAATGCCAAGGAGGACCTACATCACGCAGGAGGAAAAGGCAATGCCAGGACACAAGCCTATGAAAGACAGGCTAACTCTTATGTTGTGTGGTAATGCTAGTGGGGATTTCAAAGTGAAGCCTTTACTGAGTGTTCAAGAAATACAGTGTTGACAAGAGTAAATTGTGTGTGATGTGGAAGTCTAACCCTAAGGCATGGGTCACTAGGGAAATTTTCCTGGAATGGTTTAATCAAGTGTTTGGCCCGTGTGAAGAAATATCTATTGGACAATAAATTGGGGCTCAAGTGCCTCCTGGTAATGGACAATGCTCCTGCTCATCCTCGAGACTTGGAAGACCAATTGTCTAAGGATTTCAAATTTGTAACAGTAAAGTTCTTGCCTCCTAACACCACTCCTCTCATCCAGCCCATAGACCAGCAGGTCATTGCAAACTTCAAAAAACTGTACACCAAAGCAATGTTTCAAAAGTGCTTTGATGTGACCAATGACACTGCATTGACCCTAAAAGAGTTCTGGAAGGATCACTTCGATATCTTCCATTGCATAGGCCTTATAGATAAAGCTTGGCAAGGAGTGACTTCCAGGACGATGAACTCTGCTTGGAGAAAGTTTTGGCCAGGTTGTGTCCCAGAGAGGGATTTTGAAGGGTTTGGGGCTGACCCTGAGGAGCCTATGGAAGTTGTGGAAAGTATTGTGGCATTGGGGAATTGCATGGGGTTGGATGTGAGTAGCCAGGATGTGGAAGAGTTGGTGGAGGACCACAATGAAGATCTAACCACTGAAGAGCTGCAAGAGCTTGAGCTGCAACATCAAAGCAGATCTGAGGAAATTGCTTCAATGAAGGAGGAAGAGAGATGTAAGGTGCCTTCTTCAAGGATTAAGGACATTTGTTCAAAATGGAGTGATGTTCTTTCATTTGTGGAAGAAAATCACCTTGACAAAGATGTTGCAATCCGTCTCATCAACATGTTCAATGAAAATATCTTTTCCCATTTTAGGGACATTTTGAAGATACGCCAGACACAGAGCTCTCTGGACAGATATTTAGTGCCACAGGTGTGCAGTGACTCTGAAGCTGGTCCTAGTTCCAGTAAAAGACAAAGAAGGGAAGTGACCCCAGATGAGAACTTGGTACCTAGAGTTCTTATGGAGGGGGATTCCCCTCCATAAGGATTCCTCCTCCCTCTCTTCCATCCAGCAACATCAGTCTTCAATAAAGGTAAGTGTCACATTGAGTTCATTCATTTGTGCATATAAATCTATCTTTAAGGCCCCCAAATTTTTTTTTTCAAACTTTTGGGTTTCTGGAACGGATTAATTGAATCTACATTATTTCTTATGGGGAAAATGGTTTCAGTTTTCGTCGATTTCAGTTTTAGTCGATCCCTCAGGAACGAATTAAACACGAAATCAGAGGGTTGACTGTATAGGAATTATATATATAGGGTTCGCTACTATCCACAGTGTCAGTACTGACAGCAGATCCTTGGAACGTATCCCCTGTGGATATGGGGGCCCTACTGCACTGCATACAGAAGTAATATATCCCATCTAGTTCAGATTTATCAGCTGTACTTTAAGACCTTTGTACTTTACATTTCCCATCCCATCTACTCTAACACAGAATACAAAAAGAAGAGAAGTTTCCTGGGTGGTCCTTAGATAGGGTAGTCATACTTCTGGACCTAACCCCTCATTCCCTTTGTTCAAAGACCTGAATATGTACTTCTCTTGAAGGACTTGTCTATGACACACTGAGGGGACACAACATAGTTTGCACTGAGGTGATTTCTGTGCTATGACCCCCTTTTCTATGCCCTGCATACTAACTGTACTTACATCTGGACTAGATTTCCTCCTGAAGAGGCTGTTGGATTGTTAAATTCCACCATGGGACAGGAACTCCTACAGTTAGAAAATTGCCAGAAAAATATATCTTATTTCCTGTGACACTCTTTTTGCCTTGTCTTCACTTTATTATCCCATGGCCTGTCCCGGCCATGGGACAGGCTCGTCAAGCTTAAAAAAAGAGGAAACAACCAGCCTTCAGGCCAATGCCTTAATCCAGTCGAGTAAATCCCCTAAATTTATGGGGGTTACATTACTAGAGGTCCTGTGGATCTAGAATCCACAAATACAAAATTATGTATATAATAAATTTTGTTTAGATTTTGGTTTATTTTGGGTTTCAGATATCCATTTAATTTAGTTAATAATGAAGTGGTAAAGAATTCTTCCTCCTGAAGCCATGCATGTCGTAAGAGGTGATTAAAATGCCAGGAGCAAGGGGCTAGTAACACCTTCTCTTGTATAAATTACTAAATTTAAAAAGAAAAACTTTTGTTTTTCTTTTTGGGTCACCCTGCATTGGTGAGATATGGCCGGTTTGTTAAAAAAAAAAAAAAAAATACTGGGTACTGAAAGAAAATGAATAATTTAATCTATTCATGGGTTGGCCATTAGTAAAACGGGTTGGATAATAAAATGTATGTTTAAATGTGCTGCCTTACTTCCATATACATTACAGTCATCCCTCGGTTTTCGATTTTAATCCGTTCCAGATGGATCGGCTAAAACCAAAATCGGCGAAAACCAAAACTATTTTCCCCATAAGAAATAATGGAAATTCAATTAATCCGTTCCAGAAACCCAGAAGTTTGGAAATTTTTTTTTTGGGGGGCCTTAAAGATAGATTTACATGCACAAATGAATGAACTGAATGTGGCACTTACCTTTATTGAAGACTGATGTTGCTGGATGGGAGAGAGGGAAGAGACCCTAATTTTTGGAAGGGAAATCCCCCTCCATAAGGACTCTAGGTACCAAGTCCTCATCTGGGGTCACTTCCCTTCTTTGTCTTTTAATCCCACTAGGACCAGCTTGTGAGTCACTGCACACCTGTGGCACTAAATAACTCTCCAGAGAGCTCTGTATCTGGCGGCTCTTTAAAATGTCCCTAAAATGGGACATGGAATTGTCATTGTAAAAGTAGCCAGCACGGATTGCAACATCTTTGTCAGGGTGATGTTCCTCCACAAATGATTGCACCCTACTCCACATTGCACAAATCTCCTTAATCTCTGAAGAAGGCACCTTACATCTTTCTTCCTCCACTGAAGCAATTTCCTCAGATCTGTTTTGTTGTTGTTGCAGCTCAAGCTCTTGCAGCTCTTCAGTGGTTAGATCTTCATTGTGGTCCTCCACCAACTCTTCCACATCCTCTCCATTCACATCCAACCCCATAGAAGTCCCCAATTCCACAATACTTTCCACAACTTCCATAGGCTCATCAGGGTTAGCTTCAAACCCTTCAAAATCCCTCTCTGGGACACAATCTGGCCACAACTTTCTCCAAGCAGAGTTCATCGTCCTGGAGGTCACTCCTGCCAAGCTTTATCTATAAGGCCTATGCAATGGAAGATATCGAAGTGAGCCTTCCAGAACTCTTTTAGGGTTAATCTAGTGTCTGAGGTTACATCAAAGCACCTTTGAAACATTGCTTTGGTGTACAGTTTTTTGAAGTTTGCAATGACCTGCTGGTCCATGGGCTGGAGGAGAGGAGTGGTGTTAGGAGGCAAGAACTTCACTTTTACAAATTTGAATTCCTTAGGCATTTGGTCTTCCAAGTCTTGAGGATGACCAGGAGCATTGTCCATTACCAGGAGGCACTTAAGTGGCAATTTATTCTCCAATAGATATTTCTTCACACTGGGGCCAAACACTTGATTAAACCATTCCAGGAAAATTTCCTAGTGACCCATGCCTTAGCATTAGACTTCCAAAACACACACAATTTACCCTTGTCAACACTGTAGTTCCTGAACACTCTGGGATTTTCAGAGTGATACACGAGTAAAGGCTTCACTTTTAAATCCCCACTAGCGTTCCCACATAACATAAGAGTTAGCCTGTCTTTCATAGGCTTGTGTCCTGACATTGCCTTTTCCTCCTGCGTGATGTAGGTCCTCCTTGGCATTTTCTTCCAAAAGAGGCCTGTTTTGTCACAATTAAACACTTGTTGAGGTTTAAATTCTTCTGCCTCTACATATTCTTTAAACTCACGCACAAATTTTTCAGCCCCATCTTTATCTGAACTGGCACCCTCACCATGCCTTACAACACTCTGTATGCCACTTCGCTTCTTGAAGTTTTCGAACCAGCCTTTGCTGGCCTTAAATTCATCAACCTCAACACTGGTTCCAGGCATTTTCTTTACAAGATCGGCATGCAACTGCCTTGCTTTTTCACATATGATGGATTGCACAACACTATCACCCGCTAGCAGTTTTTGGTTTATCCACACCAATAACAATTTCTCCATATTTTCCATTGTTTGTGATCTCTATTTCGTTATCGTATTCACCCCTTTCGCAACATTAGCTTCCGTGATTTCCTTTCTCTTTGCCACAATGGAACTGATGGTTGATGGGTTTTTCTTGTATATCCTGGCGAGCTCGGCAATACGTACACCACTATCATATTTTTCTATTATTTCTTTCTTCATTTCTACAGTGTTCCTCACTTTCTTTACCAAAGAAGTGGCACTAGGAGCTTTCTTTGGGCCTATGGTAGCTTATTTAGTAGTCACACACAATAATCAAGGCCCAAAAACAATGAATTGTTAATAAATGTTTTGTATAAACTCCTGGGGTGATGTTCACTCAAGCGTAAACAATGCTAGACTGCGTGACAATGTGCGTGGGAGGTGCGTGGGTGGCGGGCCTACGGCCTTTGTATGTGCGCGGCACTGGTGGACAGGTCCCATACGGTCGGCGAAAACTAAAACAATCGGCAAAAACTAAGACAAATTTTCCCTGAAAAAAGTCGGCGAAAACCAAAATCGGCAAAAACTGGGACAAGAGAAAACCAAGGGATGACTGTATATTCAGCTTCAGCTGGTACAACAATCCCCCAAGACAAGAAAGATACAAGACTAGCAGGGACAGCAAAGGTATAATCAGTCTATGAAGAGGGGGACAACACGATGTTGATTATTATACGTTGCACCCATTATACATTACACTCGCAATAAGGGTCCCAAAGATCTCTATTTGGGGATAGCATCATGGTACCCTATACAGTAAGTTGTGTACATTATTATTATAATAAAAAGAAACGCTAAACCACATTGGTCATACAGCACCGCAGGGTAAAGTAGGATGCAGGAAGAATGGATTGTAAGAGTGAGAGGGATGATTAGTTGGGTATGGAGTGTAGCAGGGTAGTGGATAGTGCAAGGATAGAGTATAGCAAGAGATTGAGGTAGAAGGGACTGAGGGGAGTGGTAGATGGCATAAACTTCAGAGTTTGTGTAGTATGTAAGTCAGTTGCTGTCAAAAAGTCAATGAGAGAATCAGGATTAAAGGGAGGGCCCATCGACAAGAAGGGAAGGTAAAGAAAGGGCCGCAGAGCGAAGACGCCGTTGGAGGTAAATTCTGCGTGCTCGTTGATAGAGTGGGCAGTCCAACAGAATATGGCGAACAGACACTGGAACCTGACAATGCTCACAGAGAGGGACAGGGAGCCTCTCCACGAGATACCCGTGAGTAAGACGAGTGTGGCCGATGCGAAGACGGGAAAGTGTAGTCTCCCAACCTCGACAATGGTGACAAGAAGGCCAGAAATCTATACTCGGTTTAATAGAATGAAGTTTGTTATTCAGCAGGTCAGACCAGCGTTGTTGCCAACGTGTGCGAAGGTGGGTAGCAATGACTGCAAAATAGTCAGAGAATGGAACACCTCTATATGAAACTGGAAGGTCATGTACTGCTGACCGCACAGCAGTGTCTGCCTGCTCATTGCCCTGTACGTCAACATGACCAGGGACCCAACAAAAAACAATATCTTTGTGCTTGCTAGAGATACGGCGTAACCAAAGTTGGATACGAAGAACTATGGGGTGAGGTGTATCAATTTTATGGAGAGCCTGTAAAGCACTAAGGGAGTCTGAAACGACCACAAATGGTGACACAGGCATAGATGCAATACGGATAAGTGCCACAAGAATGGCATACAATTCAGCCGTAAACATGCTAGCCGAGGCTAATAGATGCCCTCGCACGACGCTGTCCGGGAATACTGCTGCGAATCCGACACTGTCAGATGACTTTGAACCATCGGTGTACACTGCGATGGCATGGGAATGAGACTGAAGTGGTCTAGAAAAAAAGAGCGAGAAGCCGCCGTAGGTAGTTGGGCTTTCGCACAAGGTAGAGGAATAAAACAGACACGGACAGCAGGAACTTCCCAAGGGGGTAGGGGAAAGGGAGATGTCACATGAACATATAAAGGTGGTAGGTGAAGGGAAGACAAGAGTGAATGTAGACGAAAAGATATGGGACGAAGTAAACAGGGGCAACGAACAAATAACGAGCGTCTACTAACATCTGTGACAATCTTATACATGACAGGATTACGGAGGTCATGAGAGCGAACATAATAGCAAAGGCAATGTGCATCACGACGATCGGACAAGGAAGGAATGTTCGCTTCTACATAGAGAGACTCAACCGGGGAAGAACGAAATGCACCAAGGCATAAACGCAATCCCTGGTGATGTATGGGATTAAGGCTAGAAAGAGTAGCAGGGGAGGCCGCCGAATATATCTGGTCACCATAATCGAGTTTCGATAAAATTAGGGCTGAGTGCAGGTGAAGGAGAGTTCTACGATCAGCCTCCCATGAAAGATGTGCTAGGGTCTTAGGGAGGTTCAGCCAGCTATGACAAGTCGCCTTCAGAGAGGTAATGTGAAGTTTCCAGGACAATCGACGGTCAAACAGGAGGCCGAGAAACCTGACTATATCACGTTCTGGGATACGTGAGCCGTATAGGTACAATGGATGATCAGAGACCACTGAACGTCTAGTAAATGTAATTTGATGAGTTTTGCCACTAGAAAATTTAACTCGTGAGAGGTGGCCCAATCAGAAACCCGGTTGATGGCATGCTGGAGGGAAACTGCAATGAGGTGACAGTCAGCACCCGCACAAGCTATAGCAAAGTCATCAACAAAGCGATGACCAAATATTGGGTGGGAGAACAGATGCCAGATTATTTATAGCAAGGAGAAAGTGTTGTGCTCAGAACACATCCTTGGGGGACACCTTCAGCCTGGATAAACTCTGGGGAAAGCTCATTACTAACCCGGACACGGAAATGTCTTTCAGTTAAGAAGGCCTTAAGAAAAAATGGTAGATTGCCACAGAGGCCCAAGGAGTGGGCCTGGGCCAAGATATTATACCTCCAAGTTGTGTCATAAGCCTTCTCAAGATCAAAAAAGATGGCGATAACTGAGTGGTTATTAGCAAAGGCATTACGAATATACGTATCCAAGCGCAGTAAGGGGTCAATGGCAGAACGGCCCTTACGAAAGCCATATTGACTAGTGGAGAGACTACTGTGAGTCTCTAAATACCACATCAAACGTCTATTAACTAGACGTTCCATCACCTTACAAACTGCACTGGTAAGAGCGATGGGATGGTAGTGGAAAGTATCATGTCCCGTAGTGCCCGGTTTACGAAAAGGGAGAACAATAGCAGACTTCCACAGTTGGGGAATAAATCCTTGCAACCATATAAGATTAAAGAGTCGTAAGAGGACAGCAAGAGCAGACTGATGTAAATACTGTAGCATACAAATATGTATGCCGTCTGGCCCAGCTGCCAATGATCGGCAAGCGGAGAATGTTGCCTCCAGTTCTTGAAGGGTAAAAGGCACATTATAAGATTCTTCTCTGAAAGAAGAAAAATCTAATTGCTTTAACTCGCTGGCAAACTTAGAAGAAAGGAACGAGGGGCATAGATGGAGCCCCTGAGAAATGCGGACCAGATGATTACCAATTTCAGTGGCAACGGCAAGAGGGTGTGCTATATCGACACCGGCAACCCGAAGAACAGGAGCTGGGTTGGGGGAGAATTTATCACTCAATTTCCGCACTTTCTTCCAGACTGCACTCATCGAGGAAGCCGAAGTGATGGTGGAAACGTAATCCCGCCAGCAAGTGCATTTAGCGTCGTGGATGACACGTCGCGCCATTGCTCTCTTCTGCTTAAAATCAAGGAGTTTCTCTGTGGTTCTGTTATACCGGTACCTGCCCCATGCAGTGCGTTTCAAACGTACTGCCCGAGCACAAGCAGGAGACCACGAAGGCACACACTTCTGAGAATGCTTGCCCGAGGTTTGGGTGATAGAATGTGAAACTGCAAGGAAGACGGAGGATGAGAAGAGATGTAAAACCTCATCAATGGAGGACGAGGAAGGAGCCTCATGAAAGGCAGTACGATGTGTGTAAAGGTCCCATTTCGCCCGGTCAAATTGCCAGCGTGGGTTATGAGAAGGTGGAGAATACGAAGGGGACATGAGGACGATTGGAAAATGATCGCTGTCATGTAAGTCCGGGAGGACAGACCAGGTGAAGTCAAGGACAGTTGAGGAAGAGCAGATGGAGAGATCAATGCAAGAGAAAGAATGAGTTTGAGGATCAAAATGGGTAGGAGTACCCGTATTTAAAACATGGAAGGGGAGAGAAGCAAGAAATGCCTCCAACTGAACGCCACGGGAGTCACAGTGCGACCCCCCCCCAAAGAAAATGGTGTGCGTTAAAATCGCCAAGTAACAGAAGGGGTGGCGGCAATGAAGAAACTAGAAAATCAACATCTGGGATAGACAAAGCCCGAGAGGGGGAGAGATATAAAGAACAGAGTGTATACCACTTATTCAAGTGGATACGGGCTGCGATGTTGAATACCAGTGCATATAAGAAGAGCACTTTCGTTAAAGGTTCCATCGGAAAAAGGATCCGATGAATATAACAAATCATAGCCCGAAAAGGGACGGATAATAGTGGATTGTAATTTGGGTTCTTGCAAACAGACCTCAACAGGGGAAAACTGGGAGAGCAACACCTGAAGCTCACCCTGGTTACCCCTGATTCCACTGCAAATAAGCCATGACTTATGAAGAGAAAAATACAAGTCGAAGTTAGAGGTATCTATCGACAAGGGTTAGAAAAGTCCACGTGTGGAGGCAGCGGAAGACCTGTAATCAAAGAAGGAGTGGGACGCTGTGAAGGAAGGAGGGGTGTAGACGGAGAAGAGAGAGGAGGAACCTGAGGTGGAGCGGTGTCCATCAACGGTTCAGTCTCTAATAAATTCTGCGATAGCTTCCAGTGTTTCGGAAGACAAAGATGCAGAATGTGGGACTACATTAGAAATGAGAGGAGGAGGAGGAGGGTGAGCAACAACCTGGGAGACTATAGACAGTACGAAAGTAGAGGGCGAGGAGATGGGAGAGGAGACTGTCGAAGGGGCTTGGGAGAGGACAGGAGTGGAAGCGACCTAGGGAAGGCAGTCAAGGAAGAAACTTGGGAGGGGACAGGGGATGAAGATATTGAACGAGGGGGAGGATGAACCTCTACACTCGTTACAGAACTAGTTGGGGGTGAAGAACCCGGCAATGAGGATTTTTTGCCGGACTTATGAGAAGAGGAGCGGTGAGAATTAGGTGTTGGACGAGGGCGTGAAGACACAGAACTGTGCAAGTGAGTAGAGGAAGGGGTGAGGACAGTATGGGATGCCGAGGTAGGGACCTCGGAGCCAAGAACAGCAAAAGGATTTGAGACAGGTGTGACTGAGGATGGGGTGACCACAGAGGAAGCTGCGGAAGTTGGGACCCCAGAAATGGGGGGACGTTTAGCAATGTGAGAATAGGAAATACGGGGAAGTCTCCCTTGAAGGCGTAGATGAGAGATGGCCATAGCATATGAAAAGCCTTCCGCCTCTTTGAGACAACGGATTTCCCGCTCATTTAGGTAAACCTGACAACGACGGCAGTACGATGGATGCGCCTCATGACAGTTAAGGCAAGAGGGAGGTAGAGTACAAGAAGGACTGGCATGGTCGTCGGCACCACAGACTGGGCATTCGGCCATGGACCTGCAATATTTCGCTGGATGACCAAAACGCCAGCAGTTTCTACACTGTTGCGGTGTAGGGGTCACCTTTCGAACTTGTAACCGGTGACCTACAATGTAGACCGAGCGTGGAAGTTCATGGCAGTCAAATGCTAAACGAGCTATATTGCAAGGATAACGTCTTTGCTTACGGGCAGGGAGGACAAAAGTGTCATATTTGAGGATAGGAAGGTCTTGGAGCTCAAGCTGCTCCAGAATGTCATCACCACATGTCTGGAAATTCCGTTGAACAATGGTGCGGGGTAAAATGACAGTACCACTACAAGAATTGAGAGAATGATGTTTGTCAATAGTGATAGGAATACATAGTATCTATGGTCGTAAGGAGAGAAAGATCGCGAGCTTGGCCAGCATTCTGGACCATGATGATGCAAGTGCCGCTCTTGAGAGCGTGAAATGAGATATCTTTACTTACATGGCGTAGGAGAGCTTTACCAATACTATGATCGGAAAGATAGGTAGTTGGAGTAGTTGGTCTTAGAGTAAAAAACTTTGTCCATTGAGTAGTGTGAAACAAAGTGTTTAAGGGGAGTGCGTGACGAGCTGGTCATTTCTGAGATGAATGAGAAGGAAGTGTCGAATCGTCATGTAAGGGTCTTGGTCGTTTGGATGTGGGACCGGAGGTGGTCCGATGTGTAACGGGTGAGCAATCCGAAAATTGCCACACTTAAGAGGGAGAAGCCGGAATCAAGGTCAGAGAAGAGCGAAGGTCAGACGTGTCAAAAGGGCCGGTCGGAACCCCGGTACCTGAAGCAGGTGACGAACCGGCACCAGGAAGAGGTACAGGCGTATTGGAGGTGTCCGAAGAGTTGTCCATTAACGAGGTAGGGTCAGAACTGGGTGTGGTATCAGGAAGGGGCCTGGGGGTAGTAGGTTCATGGATTGGGTCGGCTATGGTTAGGTTACTTCTTTCTTTTTGTTTTTAAGAAAAAAAAGAAAATAAAATAAAAATAAAAAAAAAGAATAAAAAAAAGTGGGGAACGTGGAGGAATAGCTCCTAGGAGGAATGAAAGGGCCTTAAATTCCCCTCCGCGCCCAAGAGGACCTCAACACCGCAAGTAGTGCAGATTCTGCATGGAACCCGTGCCATACCCTACCCTTCATGCCAGTAAACCAGCAATCCGGGATAGCAACCTCACATCCACCAAGCCACCTCAGCGGACAAAAGAGAGGGCGGCAGGATACCCGCCACAAAGCATACCTCCTTCGGCCACCACCCCCGGAATCTGAAAGGTGGCCTCCAGAGATACACCCGTTGCCCAAAAGATACCCAAAGCCACCCCCTGGGAGACTGGAGAGGGATCGGGACATCCCCAGGCGATCGATCCAGATCCCACGGCAAACTACACCACCGCCAAGAACCTCAACGGAATGGGATGGACCACGGTACCCTTCCCCCTACCTAGGAACCAGAATGCCCATGGAGAGAAGCTCACAGGGTAAAAATGGGACGGGAATAATGGAGGGATGATGAGGAGGAGGAGGAGGAAAGGGAGAAGGGAGGATGGGGAAGATGGGAAAGGGAAGGGGGGATTGGGGGGTAATTAGGTTCGGTCTGAGGAAGAAGACCAAGAGGTTCAATTCCTCAGACTGATAGCCTCTTTACTGCGACAAGGAGCCCCATTAAAGAGGAAGTTGTGTACAGTAAGTTCCTTTAACTTGTCTAACACTGCATTAATTGAAAGGATTCCTCAAACTTTATGAAATTTCCTTCAGTGAAATAGTGATATGTTTAAGCAGTGGAAAACAAAGAGGGTATTGTTCATCTCATACTTGGTTACTGATCCATGTTCAACATGGAACAATGTACATCTTACACATAATTGAAATTTTAAGCTGTAGGTTGGTTATATTCTATGCCAGTATAAAGGGGTGTAATGTGTCATTTCCACTGGCCATTCTGCACAGCAAAGTCTAGACGAAGTTATCTCCAAATGCTGATATAGGTGGAATTTCATCTAGGGGATATGTATATTTGGTTATGATACAATGTACAGGATTTCCTCTCTAGCAGGAAGATTGACTAGCAATTGGCCGAACCCCTACCACATAATGTAGGGTTATGCTAGAGACCTGTAATAGGAGACCTTCTACACAGGCATACCTTTGAAGAGTTTCGAGAGTTTCTCTACTCTCTGAGCCCAGCCATGGGCCAGGCTCGTCTGGTGCTTGCCTGGTCAACCAGGCTGTTGCTGCTGGAGGCCTGCTGCCCCACATATCTGTCACAGCCTGGTTGATCTGGCACCTGGTGAAGATACTTGTCCAGTTTCCTTTTGAAGGCTTCTACACTTATTCCAGCCGTGTTTCGGATATCTTCTGGTAAGATGTTGAATAGTCTGGGACCCCGGATGTTGATACAGTGTTCCCTTATTGTCCCCACCGCACCCCTGCTCCTCACTGGGTTTATCTTACACTTCCTCCCATATCTCTCACTCCAGTATGTTGATATGGCAGTGTGCAGATTTGGGACCAGACCCTCGAGTACTTTCCAGGTATATATTATATATCAGGCATGTTGGATATCATGACTTACTTGCCCATTATGAGTAAGATTCCTGTCTAAGAACTTACTCTTCATGTTTTCCTATTTATACCTGCCTCCTCCTTAATTATTGCAATGTTGCTATGATTCTTGGCAGCTCAATGAAGCTCAAACACTACAGGAGTCCCTCACATTATACAGATGTTATCCAGGCTCATGGGAGTTATCCTAAACTGAAACTTAAACTTAATTCTGCATAAGAATTTTCAATAAGTTATGCAAACTGCACCAATTACCTAAAGCAAATGTATATTTCACATACAGAATTGCAGATAAAAGTGGGACATCACAAAATAGTGAATTTTCCTAAAAACAGCCTACATAAACCAAAGAGAAACCTGTACTCAGTTTTGATGTATGGGTTTACCTCATGTTATACAGGTTTGCATTATGCAATATCCCATTTCTATATCTTTCCTTATATGTGAAATACATTCATCATACAATATCAGTGCTACTCACAAAGCATACTAAAGATTCTTACTGAGCAAAATTATGCATGACTGAACTTATTACAACTACCATGGGCCTGGAATACATCAAATGCATAAAATCTTGGACACCTGTATTATTTAAAAATTATTGTATAGTTGAACCCTGTATTTCTCAGGAATTAGGCTCTTGGAAGAATTGTGAATTCTGAAGCCACAGATATGTAATAAGAAATTTTACACATCTGAACTGTTTAAATATTGCATTAATCTGCTTATTACTGACATTGATATGAAAGAATAGGTGCATCTTGAATGAAATCCTATTCCTATTTTTCATTTAGGGATCGCTCACCAAGCAAGAAAACAATGGACACCAAGAAAAAACGTGAATTATCTAAGCTACCCACTAAATGGCCTCCAATAAAAGAACACAACTGATTCGCATGAATAATGAAGCATGGAAATCCAGAATTTGACTGTTCTATGAATTATGTACACTTCCATCTCTCCCTTCATCTGTATTAAGCAGGTATAAGTAGAATAGCAGTTCAATATAGAGTACTGAGGAGAATGCAAAATGGTAGTTGGTTCATTATGAAAAGAGGCATGGAATGCTTTAACAGAGTGAGTGAAGTGAATAAGGAATTCCTTTACAATGGTAAATTGGGGTTATTTTCTAGAAGTTATTCCCTTTGGTTCATCAAACCCTACACAAAAGATTTTGTTAAATAGGAATAATGAAACAGTATGCTAAGAAGGCAGTTATCAGAAATGTAGATAATAATGAGAAAATCAGAACACAAAGTGTGGGATGCTTCACGGGAAAAACAAGACACGCAATGCAGATAAAGACATTCAAACACAATTTACAGAACTATAATGTTATTGGGTCTTCAACAAAATAAACTGACAAGTTTTACACATGCACAAACACACATTTATTAACAGGTGTGGGACTGGCCTAAAATATTGAATCTAATGAATGCAATTTTCAAATGAATACCCTTTAACATACTGTAGTGCACAAGGAATTGTGTGTTGTAATATAAAATAACGAATGTTAATTTTTCCCAAGAGCATAATTCAAGTTGTGAAATACAGTGGACCCTCGGTTTTCGTTCACCTCCAAACTCGAACAATTATGTAAGTGTATTTTCGTAAGTGCTTTTTTAAGTGTATTTTTGGGGGTCTGAAATGACTAATCTAATTTACATTTGTCCTTATGGGAACAAATTCGTTCGGTAATGGCACTCAAACAGCATTCTGGAAAGAATTTTCAACGAAAACCGAGGGTCCACTGTATACATACTTTGACATTTGGTTATTCATTGTTGTAATAATTCTCCACTCTTGCACAGCAAAGTTGCAAATTAAATAAAAAAAAACTGATGGCAAATAGTCTGACTGCAGTATACTGTATTTAAAGGTTACTATTGTGTCTTGAATCTCAACTTATCTGATACATGGTAAATATATAAATGTACTCATGTTTACAATCCATTTGCATATGTTAAAGAGAGCAATTCCTCCACATATAAATAAAACTGTAGTGTAACAGCATCAGTCCATCTGAACGAAGTCTATACTCCAATATTATGAAATGGCCTAGACATCTGCCCAAGAAGTAGGAATATAAAACATACATACAAGAGCAAGCCATTTTATTATATAACATTTCTCCCTAAACAGGGCTTTATCAAGTCTATTTTGCCCTATGTAGGGCAAAATGTCTAATAAAATAAAAAAAAGGCTCACTCTGCTTTGTGTTCTATGGTCTTAGTTTAGCGACTGCTAGCCATTCACTACATGCTGAAGATTTCTACGTTACTGTATATTATTATATACGTATAGTTATCAAAAGAATAATCTGCTTACTCCATGTAATATATATGAAATCATTTTAATATATTTCAGATATGTTCTACAAAGTATTTATATAACACTTTATAATCTTCAAGAAAAAATATTCTCGATCTTAATTAAAGCAAAACTATAATGCTCTATTCTTATTCTGGTATTTCTAGGTTACAGGCACATAATAAGTTTCATACATATATACTGTGTTATATATACTTCATTTACAGGGAAGCCTCTGCATTTATTACATCTTCAGTCATTAACTCCAGTCTTTCATGGAAGCCACCTACAAAAACTTCAGTATTCCACTTTAGTCATGGGTAATAGTGGTGACTTCCCCTATCCTCCTACACACACATATACATAAAACAAATAAAGCCAAGAAGTGTTGCAGGGAAGGTTATGGGCAGAAAGGCAAAGGCAGGTTATGGTAGCAGGACAGGGCACGTCTTTTCATGCCCACCTAATCCTTTTTTTTTTTTTCAACAATTCTAAAATGTAAGATTTATGTGTACAATGAATGCCAGCTATATTTTCTGAACACATTAGCAATTTCCCACCAAGGTAGGGTGACCCCAAAGAAGGAAACACATTCACCATCATTCATTCTCCAGTAAGCTTGCCAGAAGTTCATGCATTACATTTAAAATAACCCAATGAATCACAGCCCATCCTGCTTTCAGAGTGCAGGCCCTGTGCTCTGAAAGAAAGAAAAAAAAAGAGCCTAGCTAACTGGTTTCCCTGAATCCCTTCCTAAATGTTATCTTGCTCACAGTCCAACAGCATATCACATCCCATAAAGCACTTGTCTAATACTTACTCTTATCTAACCCTTACCACTTGAAAACATCATTCACACCTTCCTTCCAACCTTTCCTGCGATACCACTTATACCTCCTTCCACCCTTTTCATCAGTATCTAGCCTTTCTAAATGACCACACCATCTCAACACCTGTCTTCCACTCTCCAAACTATCTTTCACTCCTTTTTGATGTGTAATATTCACACTGTATACTGTTCTCAACCATGATATGTCTGCTGCCTTCAGCCACTGCCTCCTGCAACATTCAAAGACCATGTCTAGCACCTATAAAAAACTGTTGGCATCACTATACTTTGATATATTTCTCTTTTCTTTCCATAAACTAGACAAACTCCACAAACCATTTCCTCCTTATCTATTCTATGATCCGTCTTGTTAAGGTATATGCATAAGAGAACTATAGCGTACCAAGTGAGGCAGGCAGTCAACAGTATCCACCAGTAATGCATAACTGATGCATTCACTTATTTTCATGGGGAATCCCTAAACCCATGGGGGCCATACAGCACCTGTGAGATGAGAAGCAATCAGGATTGATCAAAGGGGAAGGGGTAGCTCCAATTCCTTAGATCAAGAGCCCTTAACTAGCATCAAGGAATGCCTTTCCCTTGAAGAGTGACACATTACTGTCAGGTACAAGTCTACAACACACCTTAACATGCTGCTTTAGTTTTCAGTAGTACATGTGAGAATCTTTCATTAATAGTGGGTTTCCATAAAAGTAACCCCCATGAATATGGAGCCTTACTGTCATGCTTTCTTAGGAAGTCATTCAAATAGGCCAAACTGGTATAAAAAAAATATTTGACAATTTTCTCTCTTTCTATTGATAGATATTTTGTGAAAAGTTAGTGTAGATATTGAGTTTTTCATAAAAAATAAGCAATCTCACCTAATCTTGCTAAAATTAATTTAATTTAGCCTAATAATATCTAACCAATCTTTAGGTCACCCTAAATTTAAATTGCATTATCTGTTAATAGAATGTATAAATTTTGGGTTATCTAGAATTATTTTTACTGAGTTATTGCAACAATGCATTTGCACTCTGCTTGTTAGGCCAAATAATGCTTACCAAATAAACCAAGTAGACAAGTTCAGCTTAGAAGAGTTTGACATGTATGGTACATATATAGAATACACACACACATACTTGCCATGCAAGATCCACAGCATAAAACACAGGGGAATTATATAGACATCAATGAACTTAACTGAGATCTAATATGTACTATTTAAATACCTACTAATGGACACTTATTTTCCATCGTGCCTCACCAAATGTTCCGACAAACCACAAACCTTCTTGTGCACTAGGAACACCCCATTCATAAGTCACCTGGAAAAGCAAGAAGAAATTTGACTTAAATCATTCTTAAATATTATTCACAAACTTTAAAGCACACAAAATGTCCATAAAAATTAAGAAATTAATTCTCAAGAATTTAGAGCATACCTGCTTTTCTTGGCTCTCAATGTATACTCTGAATTTAGTTGAAGACACTTTCTCCACAGCAAAGCTGACCTGTGACTTGTCCTGAATGGCTGGTAATCGAGTAACGCGACTCACACCATCCAAGAACACACAACCTTCAAAGATAAGATTTTATTAATGTGACACTCTGAAAGCAAACTTGACTGACACCACACTGACATTTATACGGCTTCTTGCATTACCTCTATTCTATATATTTATGTTTCATACACAGTACTGTATACCAATAGTATTCTTAGGTATATTTTGTTATACAGCTTTATTTTGGAGCATATCCATGTGCCCTAATGTTTACAAACAATACTTTATGATCAAAGCATGACCAGGCAAACTGGGTCTTCACTAAGTACTTCCACTGTCAATCCTCCAAATTCATTTACTACAGTGGACCCTCGGTTTTCGTCGAAAATTCTTTCCAGAATGCTGTTCGAGTGCCGTTACCAAATGAATTTGTTCCCATAAGAACGAATGTAAATTAGATTAGTCGCTTCAGACCCCCAAAAATACACTTACAAAAGCACTTACAAAAATACACTTATATAATTGTTTGAGTTGAAAGCTGTACGAAAACCGAAGGTCCACTGTATTCTAAATTCTGGAATACTACTTCACATTCCTCCCAGTTGTGACTTAATATAAAATCACAGATAAAATTATCAACAGTCTCTAAATCAAACATACACAAGAGCAACAAATGAGACATTTATTATGGCTATGCTTCACTCACTGACAAAGTTCCTGGCAAGCTTGACAAAGCTCCTGGCAAACTCAATAAGCTCTTGGCAAGTGAAACAAAACTGTAATAAACGTCTTTTTAGAGTTGTTTATGTCTATTTACCAATGCAGACTAAAATGGTTACTAAAGATTTACCTCCAATTTGTGGAATAATTACGAATTGTTAAAGCCATGGTATTATGACCTACAGGAGTAAATTAAAATTTATTCTGGTTTGCCTGTTTGTTTGGTGGCTGTATCTCCATGAAAGTTTATTTAAAACTTGCAATTTTGCAAGTTCATATACAGAGTAGCTTGAATTAAATTGCATAAATTATGCAAGACTGAAAATTAAAAATTAACTCTTTCAGGGTTTCAGCCGTACAAGTACGGCTTACGCGCCAGGGTTTTGGTCATACTAGTACACCTAAATTCTAGCGCCCTCAAATCAAGCAGAAACAGGCTGGTAAGCCTAGATGTGAGAGAATGGGTCTGTGCGGTCAGTGTGCGCAGTATAAAAAAAATCCTGCACCACACAGTGCATGAGGAAAAAAAACTGACCGTGTTTTTGGTTTAAAACAGCGACTTTGCAGTCTATTTTCGTATGGTATTTATGTTTGTATTCTCGTTTTCTTAGTCTCATTTGATAGAATGGATGATATATTACAGAAATAGAGATAATTTTGACTGGTTTCATGATGACAAGTACCTTGAAACTGAGCGCAAAGTAGCGAAAATGTTCGATTTTTGCCAATGTTCAAGAGTAAACAAATCACGCCATGCATCCAATACACATTAACTGGGTAGTCTAATATTCTTGCACAAGTGTGCTGATATTATTTATACCATTTTTACAATGATGCAGTTGTATACATAACAGTAAATCTTTTATTTTTTGTGAGAATAAAAATTAAAAATGGAAAGCAAAAGTAATGTAAAAGGGGCCTGGAGACATGATTAATGAACAGATAAAATGCTATTTGAGTGCCAGGAATGTCTGTCTCATTTATTCTGGACCCTATTTTGAAATTGGCATCTTTTGAAATTTGTGTGAAATTGGCCAAATTGCGAATTTCTGACCACCTTATTGGGTAGTTGAAATCGGTAAATTGGCTGTTTCTTGTACTCAATTGATAGAACAAATGGAATTCTAGCGAAATAGCTATAATTTTAGTAGACTGAAACATTGGAATTTGCTTAAAATAGGGCTCAAAGTGGGTGAAATCGCCGATGCGTAAATGTCATCAATACCGATAACTTCGCGAAAGCATAATTCCGTTAGTTTTCGATCAAATTTCATAATATTGGTGTTGTTGTGATCGGAAAAAGATTCTCTATCATTTCATAAGAAAAAATATTTTTTTTTTTCTGAAAAATTTGGGACCCTGAGAACCCCCAAGGGGTTAAGGCTACTTGATAATTCCAGAAAAAGAAGAACTTCGATGTACAAATAAGATGAATTTTTTATTCTTAAATTTATATTTAAGTTTCATTTCTGGTGTTTTAGCTTACAAACGAGCTGCATTTCTGGTAGTTTCACCATACAGTAACATGATGCATCTACAGTGTTTCAACTTATGAACAAGTTGTTTATATAAAAATCAGTAGTACAAACAGCAGCTATGTTTTACACATAACTACTGTGTATCAGCGGTTGTTGCATTTTAGCTGTGCCCTAAATGCCCCTCATGTAAGTGCTGATGTTTGAAACCCGGGAACCTTGTGTAATTTGTTTACCGACACCGCTAATTTTACTGTACCATCAGAATGTCCTCAGCCAAAATACAGTACAGTGGACCCCCGAGTTACGAGCACCCCGGAAATCGTACAATTATGTAAGTATAATATTGTAAGTGCTTTTGTAAGTGTATTTTTGGGGGTCTGAAATGGACTAACCTACTTGACATTATTTCTTAAGTGAGTAAATTCGTTCGGTAATGGCACTTGAGCAGGCTTCTGGAATGAATTTTGCTCGTTACTCGGGGGTCCACTGTACATATTTATAGTAAAACATTTCAATATATTCTAGCTTTCAAATGATCTACAATTATTTTAGCACAGATACAAAGGACTGAGGTACATGCCATTCACTTCCATTCAGTGTGGAGATAAAATACATATACAGTGGACGCCCGGATAACGTAGTCGTCGGATTATGTAAAATTCGGAATAAGTTACATTTTCCGTAAAATATTGGTTCGGTATAAGTAGATCCGCTTGGAATAAGTAATTCGTCCTGGACTCGTACGCATGGCCCGGACGGCCCAACACTCCATCCAGAGTCAATGTGCCATTGTTTACCAGTGAGTGACAGCCACCCACGCATTCATACCATACATTTTGTCATTATTCCATTGTTTTTAGTGCTTGCAACTGCTAAATAAGCCACTATGGGCCCAAAGAAAGCTCCTAGTGCCAGCCCTTTGGTAAAGGGCTGAGAGGGGAGAATGTGTCTTCTTAACCCTTTCAGGGTCCGTGCCGTAGTTCTACGGCTTTGAGTTCTGGGTCCAAACCGTAGTTCTACGTCATGAGCTCAGCTCACTCAGATAAGCTTTAAGCGGTAAATTTGGGCCTAGATAAGAGAGAATACATCTATGTGGTAAGTGTGCACCACATAAAACAAATCCTGCAGCACACAGTGCATAATGAGAGAAAAAAAACTGAAACCCGTAATTTTCGATTAAAACAGACTTTGCAGTGTTGTTTCGTATATTTTGTATAGTTGTATTTGCGATTTCTTGGTCTCATTTGATAGAATGGAAGATATATTACAGAAATAGAGATGATTTTGATTGGTTTTAGTACTGGAAATGGCTTGAAACTGAGCTCAAAATAGCGGAAATGTTAAATTTTTGCCCAAGGAAGAGCTAACCACTGAAGATCTGCAAGAGCTTCAACAGCAACTGGAACAAGAGACCAGAGGTCAGGACAATGGTTCAGAGGAGGAGGAGGAGGTGGAACAGAGATGGAAGAAATTGCCTTCTTCAGTGATTAAAGAGATTTGTGGAATGTGGAGCAAGGTGCAAGCATTTATGGATGAATATCACCCTAACCATGCTGTTGCAGGCCGTGCTGGCAACCTGTACAATGACACTGTGGTGTCCCACTTCAGGGATGTTTTAAAGAATTGCCAGACACAGAGCTCCCTGGACAAATTTATTGTTAGAAAGAGGTCCAGTGACTCTCAAGCTGGTCCTAGTGGAATTCAAAGAAAAAGGGAAGTAACCCCAGAAAAGAACTTGGTACCTGCAGTGTTAATGGAAGGATTCCCCTTCCAAACACTAGCATACTACTCCACCTTCTCCTCCTCCCGTCCTCCACACATCAACAACTCTTCAATAAATGTAAGTGACATGTTATTGTACAATATTTACATGTGTATTTAGGTCTTCTTCATTAAATTGTGTATTATTTAATGTCAAAAAGTTCTAAAAAATATTTTATTTAACTACTTTTGGAAGTCTTGGACGGATTAAATATATTTCCATTATTTCTTATGGGGAAAATTGATTCGAGTAACGATTATTTCACCTTAAGATATGCCCTCTCTGATGGATTAATATCGTAAGTCGAGGTACCACTGTATAAAGGACTAATGAAATGGACAAATGACACTGAGAATAACTTTAGTTTTACATACAGAAAACAATGAGAAATAAATACTATAAAGGACTAATAAAATGGATAAATGAACACATAAATCATTTTTACCTTTATTGAAGAATCTTGTTGGCATATGGAAGACAGCGAGGAGGGGAGAGGGAGGAGAGTTTATTTATCTATCACAATTCATCTAATTTGACATAATAAACAATATTAATAACATAGAAACATGATATATACACTAGTATGAATAAAATATGTCATTACGTATGTGATTAGTGGTGGCTGCGGCAACTGCCATTCTCTCTCCTGCTATGACTACATATCTTCCCATTATTATAAGAGAAAACAGTGTTTGTGAGGCTAACTGCACTACATCACAGTTTCATAAGGAAAACATTGAAACAATGTATGTAATTTATAAATAAGAAATATTGTATGTACAGTGGACCCTCGCTATTCGAACACTTCAAATCTCACCCTCATTCCAGAATGCTGTTCAAGTGCTGTTACCAAACAAATTTATTCCCATAAGGAATGATGTAAATTAGATTAGTCCATTTCAGACCCCCAAAAATACACTTATAAAAGCACTTACAATAATAAACTTACATAAAAGGGTGAGTTTTGGAGTGTTCTAATAGTGAGGGTCCACTGTATATTACACACTTACCTTGGAGGAGATGCTGGCAGAGGTTTAGGGTGGTGGAAGATAGCGCAGGGCGGCGTATGTTGTCAGTGGCCCTATAAACCTCCAACAACACTGGAGGAGTTAGTTTTGTGTCGTTCTTTTTCTATCGCTTAATCGCTTAACTTACATACTTGCTACACTCTTAATGCTACACTGACTGGTGCTATAGCCTTTATCGACTGCTGCTGCTTTAGTATCGAACATATCGTAGAATCACTGAAGAGTTCTATTGTGTTTCTATCCTTCTTTATCAAAGGGCTGGCACTCTGAACTTTCTTTGGCCCCATGGTAGCTTATTTAGCAGTCTTTTCTTTCTTTCAACACGTCG
The DNA here is from genome assembly GCA_009830355.1 of Cherax destructor. Taxonomy (NCBI): domain Eukaryota; kingdom Metazoa; phylum Arthropoda; class Malacostraca; order Decapoda; family Parastacidae; genus Cherax; species Cherax destructor. The sequence continues at coordinate 27,423 of WNWK01013519.1, forward strand.
GCCGTTTCCCACCGAAGCGGGGTGGCCCAAAATGAAAAACGAAAGTTTTCCCTTTTACATTTAGTAATATATTTAGTAATATATTTAGCAGTCGCAAGCACAAAAAACAATGGATTATTATGAAATGTTTCGGATGAATGCGCGGTTTAATGTTTACTCAATGAGTAACAAAGGCAGACTGAGTCACAAACATATGAGCGGACGTGTCTGATACGTATGATTTCCAGGTGGAGGTATGAAATCCGAACCAAAATTTCACCCAAAAAAGTGGTCTAAATCCGAAACGTACGATATTCGGTGCGTACGAAATCCGGAGTTCCACTGTAATATTAACAGTATGGATAACTAATAAAAAAAAAAGTCAAAGACTAGTAAACAGAACTGGGATTTCATCAAAAATCAAACTTATGAATTTGGAAGGGTATACTCAAAAAGGAATTTACAGTGAACATAGCCAAAAGCAAGATGGTAAGAATAAAAAAAACTAGGTTTAATGAAAGACTGAATAAGTATCAGATTGAAGGGAGGGAGAATGGAGCAAGTAAATTTATTTAGATTCTTGGAGTGTGATAAAAGAGAAAAAGGTAGCTTATGAGAGGTTTTTACAAAACAGAAGTGTTAATAGAAGAGCAGAGTATATGGAGAGTAAAAGAAAGGTGAAGAGAGTGGTGAGAGTGTGCAAAAGGAGAGAAGATAAAAGAGTGGGAGACACACTCAAGAAATTTTGCTGAAAACAAGAAAAATTTTTGGAATGAGATAAACAAGTTAAGAAAGCCTAGGGAACGAATGGATTTGTCAGTTAAAAACAAAGTAGGGGAGTTAGTAGATAGGGAGCTGGAGGTATTGGGTAGATGGCGGGAATATTTTTAGGAACTTTTAAATGTCGATGAAAAAAGGGAGGCGGTAATTTCATGCACTGGCCAGGGAGGTACAACATCGTTTAGGAGTGAAAAAGAGCAGGATGTGAGTGTGGGGGAGGTGTGTGAGGCATTACATAGAATGAAAGGGGGTAAAGCAGCTGGAACATGACAGAAATGTAAAAGCAAGGGGGGATATAGTGTTGGAGTGGTTGGTAATTTTGTTTAATAAATGTATGAAAGAGGGAAAGGTACCTAGGGATTGGCAGAGAGCATGTATAGTTCCTTTATATAAAGGGAAGGGGGATAAAAGAGATTGTAAGAATTATAGGGGAATAAGTTTACTGAGTATACCAGGTAAAGTGTATGGCAGGGTTATTACTGAAAAAATTAGAGGTAAGACAGAGAGTAGGATTGCAGATGGCAACATGGCTTTAGAGTGGGTAGGGGATGTGTAGATCAAGTGCTTACAGTGAAGCATATATATATATATATATTTTTTTTTTTCAACAAGTCGGCCGTCTCCCACCGAGGCAGGGTGACCCAAAAAGAAAGAAAATCCCCAAAAAGAAAATACTTCCATCATCATTCAACACTTTCAGATACGACAGCTGAGAATAGTCCCTCCCAGCTGTCACTATCCCAGACCCCTCCATTAAAGTGCAGGCATTGTACTTCCCATTTCCAGGACTCAAGTCCAACTAAATCAATTAACTGGTTTCCCTGAATCTCTTCACAAAATGTTACCCTGCTCACACTCCAACAGATCCCAAAAACCATTCATCTCCATTCACTCCTATCTAACACGCTCACACATGCTTGCTGGAAGTCCAAGCCCCTCACCCACAAAACCTCCTTTACCCCCTCCCTCCAACCTTTTCTAGGACGACCCCTACCCCGCCTTCCTTCCCCTACAGATTTATACGCTCTCCAAGTCATTCTACTTTGATCCATTCTCTCTACATGACCAAACCACCTCTGACAAATACTTTTAGTAACTCCACACCTTCTCCTAATTTCCACATTCCGAATTTTCTGCATAATATTTATACCACACATTGCCCTTAGACAGGACATCTCCACTGCCTCCAGCCTCCTCCTCGCTGCAGCATTTGCAACCCATGCTTCACACCCATATAAGTGTGTTGGTACCACTATACTTTCGTACATTCCCTTCTTTGCCTCCATGGATAATGTTTTTTGTCTCCACAGATAACTCAACACACCACTCACCTTTTTGTCTTCATCAATTCTATGGTTAACCTCATCCTTCATAAACCCATCCGCTGACACGTCAACTCCCAAATATCTGAAAACATTTACTTCTTCCATAATCCCTCTCTCCAATGTGATATCCAATTTTTCTTTATTTAAATCGTTTGATACCCTCATCACCTTACTCTTATCTATGTTCACTTTCAACTTTCTACCTTTACACACACTCCCAAACTCGTCCACTAACCTTTGCAACTTTTCTTTAGAATCTCCCATAAGCACAGTATCATCAGCAAAAAGTAACTGTGTCAACTCCCATTTTGCATTTAATTCCCCATAATTTAATCCCACCCCTCTTCCCAACACCCTAGCATTTACTTCTTTTACAACCCCATCTATAAATATATTAAACAACCATGGTGACATTACACATCCCTGTCTAAGACCTACTTTTACCGGGAAGTAATCTCCCTCTCTCCTACACACCCTAACCTGAGCCTCACTATCCACATAAAAACTCTTTACAGCCTTCAGTAACTTACTACCTATTCCATACACTTGCAACATTTGCCACATTGCTCCTCTATCCACTATCATATGCCTTTTCTAAATCCATAAATGGAATTAAAAATTCTCTACCTTTATCTAAATACTGTTCACATATATGCTCTAATTCTTTCAATAATAACCCTGCCATACACTTTATCTGGTATACTCAGTAAACTTATTCCCCTATAATTTTTACACATTCTTTTATCCCCCTTCCCTTTATATAAAGGAACTATATATGCTCTCTGCCAATCCCTAGGTACCTTCCCCTCTTTCATACATTTATTAAACAAAAATACCAACCACTCCAGCACTATATCCCCCCCTGCATTTAACATTTCTGTCATGATCCCATCAGTTCCAGCTGCTTTACCCCCTTTCATTCTACGTAATGCCTCACGCACCTCCCCCACACTCACATCCTGCTCTTCTTCACTCCTAAACGATGTTGTGCCTCCCTGGCCATTACATGAAATTACCGCCTCCCTTTTTTCATCGACATTTAAAAGTTCCTCAAAATATTCCCGCCATCTACCCAATACCTCCAGCTCCCCATCTACTAACTCCCCTACTCTGTTTTTAACTGACAAATCCATTTGTTCCCTAGGCATTCTTACCTTGTTTATCTCCCTCCAAATTTTTTTCTTGTTTTCAGCAAAATTTCTTGACAGAGCCTCTCCCATTCTTTCATCCACTCTTTTTTTGCACTCTCTCACCACTCTCTTCACCTTTCTTTTACTCTCCATATACAGTGGTACCTCGACTTACAATATTTTTTCATTCCAGAATACTGTTAAAGTGCCATTACCAAACGAATTTATCCCCTTAAGGAATGATGTAAAATAGACTAGTCCTTTTAGACCCCCAAAATTACACTTACAAAAGCATTTAAAAAAATAAACTTACATAAAAGGGTGAGTTTGGGGACCATCGTAAGTCGAGGTACCACTGTACTCTGCTCTTCTATTAACACTTCTGTTTTGTAAAAACCTCTCATAAGCTACCTTTTTCTCTTTTATCACACCCTTTACTTCTTCATTCCACCACTCACTCCTCTTTCCTCCTGCACCCACCCTCCTATAGCCACAAACTTCTGCCCCACATTCTAATACTGCATTTTTAAAACTATCCCAACTCTCTTCAACCCCCCACTACTCATACTTGCAGTAGCCCACCTTTCTGCCAATAGTTGCTTATATCTCACCCTAACTTCCTCCTCCCTTAGTTTATACACTTTTACCTCTCTCTTACTTGCTGTTGCCATTTTCTTTTGTCCCATCTACCTTTTACTCTAACTGTAGCTACAACCAAATAATGATCCGATATATTCGTTGCCCCTCTATAAACATGTACATCCTGAAGCCTACCCATCAACCTTTTATCCACCAATACATAATCCAACAAACTACTTTCCTTACGTGCTATATCATACCTTGTATATTTATTTATCCTCTTTTTCATAAAATATTTATTACTTGTTACCAAACCTCTTTCTACACATAGCTCAATTAATGGTTCCCCATTTACATTTACCCCTGGCACCCCAAATTTACCTACTACTCCCTCCACAACATTTTTACCCACTTTAGCATTAAGATCCCCAACCACAATTACTCTCTCACTTGGTTCAAAACTCTCCACACACTCACTCAACATTTCCCAAAATCTCTCTCTCTCTCTCCTCTACACTTCTCTCTTCTCAAGATGCATAAACACTTACTATAACCCACTTTTCACATCCAACCTTTATTTTACTCCACATAATCCTTGAATTTATACATTTATATTCCCTCTTTACCTGCCATAACTGATTATTCAACATTATTGCCACTCCTTTAGCTCTAACTCTATTTGAAACCCCTGACCTAATCCCATTTATTTCTCCCCACTGAAACTCTCCTACCCCCTTCAGCTTTGTCTCACTTAAAGCCAGGACATCCAGCTTCTTTTCATTCATGACATCTACAATCATCTCTTTCTTATCATTCGCACAACATCCACGCACATTCAAACATCCCACTTTGACGGTTTTCTTCTTTTTCTTTTTAGTAAGCTATACAGGAAAAGGGGTTACTAGCCCATTGTTCCCGGCATTTTAGTTGACTTTTACAACACGCATGGCTTACGGAGGAAAGATTCTTATTCCACTTCCCCATAGATATGAAAGGAAAAGCAATAAGAACAAGAACTATTAAGATAAAATCAAAGAAAACTCATGTCATATATGAGCACAATGTGTGGTGAGATTAAGAGGTGTGAGGTTGCTAAATGCATAATTCAGAGGGCTGAGGAGGGATTGTTGAGGTTGTTTGGGTATTTATAGAGGATGGAACAAATTAGGATGACTAAGAGATTATATAAATTCAGTATGGAAGTTAGAAAGAGTAGGGATTGTCCCAGGAATTGCTGGAAGGAGGAGATAAATAAGATTTCAAGTGCTAGGGGCTTTAACCCTTTCTGTGTTGGTCCTGTTATATTACGGCTTTGAAGCCAGTATCAGTCAAGTAGTACTACGCCATGAGCTCAGCTCACTCAGGTAAGCTGTAAGCAGTAAATTTGAGCCTAGATATGGTAAATTTGGTATGGTAAATTTTGGCCTAGATATGGTGCACACTAAGTGTGCACCATACAAAAAAATCCTGCATCACGAAGTGCATGAGAAAAAGTTATGACTGTTTTTGTCTTATAACAGCGACTTTGTGGTGTATTTTCGTATTGTTTTTTGAGGTTGTATTCTTGGTTTCAATTGATAGAATGGAAGATATATTACACAAATAGAGATGATTTTGATTGGTTTCAGGACTGAAAGTAGCTTGAAATTGATCTCAAAGTAGTGAAAATGTTCAATTTTTGCCGATATTCCAGAACACACAAATGGTTCACGTTTCTAACTGGCCAGTTTAAGGTGCATTTAGGAATGCCCTGACAATACAATCAATACAATGCATAACAGTAAATCTATTTTTATGTGAAAAAACTCAAAATGTGACTAAGGAACAAAGGAAATATTTTTTTTTAGTGCCAGGAATGTCTACATTGTTTATTCTGGACCCTATTTTTAAATTGGCAGTTTTTTAATTCTGTGCGAGATTGGGCAGTTTCTTGTACTCAATTTATAAAACAGAAGGAATACTAGTGAAATAGCTGAGTTTGGTCGACTGGAACAATGGAACTGGCAAAAAAAAAAGGGCGCAAAGTGGGTGAAATCGCCAATGCATAAATATTGCCGAGACTGCTAACTTTGTAAGAGTATAATTCCTTAAGTTTTCCATCAAACTTCATACTTTTGGTTTCATTACCTTATCACTTCATAAATAAAAATAATTTTTTTTTTATAAATTTTGCAACCCTGAGAGCAAGTTTAATTAAGAGCAGGGGTCATGACCCTGAAAGGGTTAGATCGGAGTGGGAGCCAGGTGTTTTTTATAATTTGATGTACTGTTTGAGTGTGAGCAATATAACATTTATGAAGAGATTCTAAGAAACCAGTTAACTGACCTTAAGAATCCCAACGGTGAAAAGTACATTGGCTGCGCAAGGATGGGCAAGGATGTTGCAGCTCTGAGGTTCGTCCAAACTTACAAGACCAGCAACTGAATGACTGTGAATGTGTATACTACTATTTTTTTTTAGGGGGGGGGGCACCCTACATCAATTGGAGACAAGCAGTGTGAATATAAACAAGAAACAGTGAGAATATAAACAAGAAACTTTTAATTTTTGTTGAGAGGCCAATGAAGCATGAAGAGAAACACCTACCTTGTGCACTAAGGAAGAGTGCACCAGGTAAGAGGAGCTGCTCTGGGCCTGTGACAGGCTGGCAGCACAGACCAAGACCTTCATCACTGCAACCTACACCTCCACACACCACCTGGTTGTAATATTATTTTCACTAAAATACTTTATATATACAGTATATCACTCAAATACACACAAAATATATCCAAAACACACGTTAACTAATGAAAATGTATAATGCACAATACACATTATAAATAATCATAAAAAATAGTTTGCTCTTATTACTTCAGAAAACAAATGGTTTCCAGATTAGCCACTCAAACCTCCCCAAGGCAAGCTTATCATACATTATCCATGGCAAGGTAATTTGTACTAGTAACTGGCTCAATGGATATGATTTTTTTTTTTTTAAAAATAAATAAATGTAACAGCAACGACCCAGGGAGGTCCTACCGTCCTGCCAAGTGAGTGTAAAACGGAAACATTTAATTGTTTTACATGACCATAACACTAGACACAGAGCACTCCTCGATGTTCCCCGTGTCCATCTAACACTATGCAAAAACTCAATTCATATAAAAGGCCCGAAAATTTGCAATTCATTATCTGTGATTGCCAAAGAAACCCTGCCTGTACCCCAATTCAAAACGATGCTAAAAAACCACCTTCTCACCCAAACCTAAGTGCACAATATCAAACATTCCCAACAAAGTTGATTAATCAGTTAAATGTATAAACCTGATTAATCACTTAAATGTAAAAACCTGTTATGAATAATACATACTGAGCTAACTGTTACTATAACATTTACATTATAATGACCACATAAACTGTAATTGCAATGCAACTAATTGTTTTAAATTGTTATCTCACTCAATTAATTGCATTGCTACAATTAATAGATTACAGTGGACCCCCGGTTAATGGACACCCCGGAAATCGTACAATTATGTAAGTATAATATTGAAAGTGCTTGTGGAAGTGTATTTTTGGGGGTCTGAAATAGACTAACCTACGTGACATTATTTCTTAAGGAAGTAAATTCGTTTGGTAATGGCACTTGAGCAGGCTTCTGGGATGAAGTTTTTTCGTTAACCGGGGGTCCACTGTATTATGTTCAACTTACATCCAAATTTTACAACTTAGATACACAATTATACTTATTTTATAAATTATCAACCATAATTTTTTACTATGTAGTCTACTATTACTTAATCTTAAGAATGCCCACAATGCACAGCATATTAGGGGCTTTTGGCATGTACACCTCATTTATACCTATGTATCATTTCTAAATAACAACATTGTATCATGTCTAAATAAATTATTATTATTATTATTATTATGGTAGGATTTCTGGTGTCTTTTTTCTGTCTCATAAACATGCAAGATTTCAGGTATGTCTTGCTACTTCTACTTACACTTAGGTCATACTACACTTGCATGTACAAGCATATATATACACACCCCTCTGGATTTTCTTTATTTTCTTACTAGTTCTTGTTCTTGTTTATTATCTCCATGGGGAAGTGGAGCAGAATTCTTCCTCTGAAAGCCATGTGTGTCGTAAGAGGTGGCTAAAATGCCGGGAGCAAGGGGCTAGTAACTCCTTCTGTATTTTTTTTTATATCCTTTTGTATATACAGTGGTACCTCAGGTTACGAGCTTAATTCATTCCAGAAGGCTGTTCGAGTGCTGATACCGAACGAATTTGTTCCCATAAGAAATAATATAAATTAAATTATTCCGTTTCAGACCCCCAAAAATACACTTACATAATTGTTCGAGTTGGGAGCTGTTCGTATGCCGAGGTACCACTGTATTACTAAATTTAATGAGAGAAACTTTCATTTTTCCTTTTGGGCCACACTGCCTCGGTGGGATATGGCCGGTTTGTTTAAATAAGAAATAAATAAATTTAAGCTACTAAAATTGACTAGTAGTAAATATTAGAAAGTGGATAATAAACACATGGCTTAAAAAAACCAGAGTAATTCAAATTTTAATCAAAAATCTTAAATTTAACATGTGAAATTTTTTTTTTTAATTCTGACAGAACCATGAGTATTGTGTTTACCCATTTCCTGTACCTGTATTAGCTGTTGATCATCACCTCTAATAGCCTTGTGGTGGAAAGGAAATTTGTGGCTTTTAAATGGTTTCCATATTTATTCTCATACCTGGAGTTTACCTGGAGAGAGTTTCGGGGGTCTACACCCCCACAGCTCGGTCTGAGAAAAGGCGGATCAGGGTCTGATCAACCAGGCTGTTACTACTGGCTGCACACAAACTGACGTAGGAACCACAGCCCAGTTGGTCAGGTACTGACTTTAGGTGCCTGTCCAGTACCTTCTTGAAGACAGCCAGGGGTCTATTGGTAATCCCCCTTGTGTATGCTGGGAGGCAGTTGAACAGTCTTGGGCCCCGGACACTTATTGTGTTGTCTCTCAGTGTACTCTTGGCTCCCCTGCTTTTCATTGGGGGAATGTTGTATCTTTTGCCGAGTCTGTTGCTTTCATAGGGAGTGATTTTCGTGTGCAAGTTTGGTACTAATCCCTCTAAGATTTTCCAAGTGTATATTATCAGGTATCTCTCTCGCCTGTGTTCCAGGGAATACAGATCAAGGGTCTTCAACCGTTCCCAGTAATTTAGGTAACCTTATATAACTTATGTGCGCCGTGAAATTTCTTTGTACAGTGGACCCCCGAGTTTCGTAAAAACTTCACTCCTGAAGTCTGCTCAAGTGCCATTACCGAACGAATTTACTCCCTTAAGGAAAAATTTCCGTAGGTTAGTCTATTTCAGACCCCCAAAAATACACTTCCACAAGAACTTACAAAATTATACTTACATAATTGCACGATTTCCGGGGTATTCGTTAACCGAGGGTCCACTGTACACTCGCCAGGTCAGCAATTTCCCCTGCCTTGAAGGGGGGCAGTTAGTGTACAGCAGTATTCCAGCCTAGAGAGAACAAGCGATTTGAAGAGAATCATCATGGGCTTGGCATCCCTTGTTTTGAAGGTTCTCATTATCCATCCTATCATTTTCCTATCAGATGCGGTAGATGCATTGTTGTGGACTTTGAAGGCAAGATCCTCTGACATTATCACTCCCAGGTCTTTCACATTACTTTTTCACTCTATCGTATGGTTAGAATTTGTCATATACCCTGATACAGTTTTAATTTCCTCAAGTTTTCCATATCTGAGTGTAGTTGAAATTTCTCTTCATTGAACTTCATATTGTTGTGAGTGGCCAATTTGAAGATTTGGTTTATGTACGCATGGAGTCTAGCGGTGTCTTCGATAGAGGTCACTGTCATGGCAATCCGGGTGTCATCCGCAAAGGAAGACACGGAGCTATGGCTTACATCTCTCTCTATGTCAGATATGAGGATGAGGAATAGAATGAGAGCGAATACTATGCATTGTGGAACAGAGCTTTTCACCGTAGCTGCCTCAGACTTTACCGTTTACTATTACTCTTTGTGTTCTATTTGTCAGGAAGTTATAGATCCATCTACCAACTTTTCCTGTTATTTCTTTATCACACATTTTGTGCGCTATTACGCCATGGTCCCACTTGTCGAAAGCTTTTGCAAAGTCTGTGTATACTACATCTGTATTTTGCTTATCCTCTACAGCATCCAGGACCTAGTCATAGTGATCCAGTAGCTGAGACAGGCAGGAGCGACCTGCTCTAAACCCATGCTGCCCTGGGTTGTGTAACTGATGGGTATCTAGGTGGTTGGCAATCTTGCTTCTTAGAACTCTTTCAAAGATTTTTATGATATGGGATGTTAGTGCTATCGGTCTGTAGTCTGTTGTTTTTAGCGAGTGTGGGATGACCCCTGTGTCCATGCTCCCTCTCCATAGAATGCTGAAGGCACGCGACAGGGGCTTCTTGCAGTTCTTGATGAACACAGAGTTCCATGAGTCTGGGCCTGGGACAGAATGCATGGGCATGTCATTTATTGCCTTTTCAAAGTCTTGTGGTGTTAGAATAATATCCGAGATTTTTGAGATGACCAAATTTTGGGTCTCGTTCATAAAGAATTCATTTGGATTGTTGACCCTTAGTCTTGGCTATTACAGTGGACTCCCAGAAATCGAACGCCTCCCAATTCGACCTATTATGTAAGTGATTTTGTAAGTGTATTTTTGGGACTAATCTAATTTACATTATTCTTTATGGGAATAAATTCGTTCAGTAACAGCACTTGAACAGCATTCTGGAACGAAGAATGTTCGATTTCTGGGGGTCCACTGTATCTGTGTGTGTCCCATCTCGCCTAAGCAGGGGCTCAATACTGCATGTTATTTTTTCCTTAGATTTGGCATAAGAGAAGAAGTATTTTTTTTTTTTTTTCAATTTCCTTTATGGCTTTTAGTTCTTCCTGCTATTCTTGTCTCCTGTAAGATTCCTTCAGCTTAAGTTCAAGATTTGCAATTTCATTAACCAGTGCCTCCCTTCGTATTTCAGATATATTGGCCCCACTCAGCAGCTCTGAGAGTCTTCGCCTTCGTCTGTACAGTGGACCCTCGGTTAACGAAATTAATCCGTTCCAGGAGCTATTACTTAATCTGAATCTTTCGTTATCTGAAACCTTATTTCCCATAAGAAATAATGTAAATACAATTAATTCGTTCCACAAAAAAATAATCACTCAAAAAAAAAAAAAAACAATAACATTTACTTACCTTTATTGAAGAGTTGCAAGCATCTGGAAGCTAGAGTTGCTGACAGGGGCAGGGTGTTAATGGTTGGAAGGGAAATCCCCCTCCAAAAGGACTTCAGGTAACAAGTCCCTCTCTGGGGTTACTTCCCTTCTTTTTCTTTTAATGCATGAATGCTACACTCCCTGCATGCCTGCTACACTCCCTGCATGCCTGCTACACTCCCTGCATGAATGCTACACTCCCTGCATGCCTGCTACACTCCCTGCATGCCTGCTACACTCCCTGCATGAATGCTACACTCTCTGCATGAATGCTACACTCCCTGCATGAATGCTACACTCTCTGCATGAATGCTACACTCTCTGCATGAATGCTACACTCCCTGCATGAATGCTACACTCTCTGCATGAATGCTACACTCCCTGCATGAATGCTACACTCCCTGCATGAATGCTACACTCCCTCCATGAATGCTACACTCTCTGCATGAATGCTACACTCCCTGCATGAATGCTACACTCTCTGCATGAATGCTACACTCTCTGCATGAATGCTACACTCCCTGCATGAATGCTACACTCTCTGCATGAATGCTACACTCCCTGCATGAATGCTACACTCCCTCCATGAATGCTACACTCCCTCCATGAATGCTACACTCTCTGCATGAATGCTACACTCCCTGCATGCCTGCTACCACTGGGGTGCCACTAGGAAGCTTCTTTGGACCCATGGTGACTTATTTCACAGTGACAATCACTAAACCACCAAAAAATACACCAAATATATTGTGAATCTTTGAAAGAGCGCACTGGGTAATGTTCTCTCAATGGTAAACAACGCTTCACCGGTGTCCTGCGCTTGCGCAGAGCAGGCGGACACGTCTAATACCTTTCGGTAACCGAGGAATTTTTCGCTAACCGATTCCGAAAAAAGCTTACGTTTTCCGAAACTTTCGTTAACGGGACCTTTCGTTAACCGAGGGTCCACTGTATAGGGAGCGTCTTTCTCTTTCTAGTTTACATCTTCTCTTTCTTTTTCTTAACCCTTAAACTGTCCACACGTAGATATACGTTCACTCGCGAAAGTGACCGAACGTATATCTACGTTTTATTTTACATTCGTTCAAATTTAGCACGATAGACCTGAGTCGCCTAGACATGAGAGAATGGGTCTGCGCCCTCAGTGTGCGCAGTATGAAAAAAATTGGGGACGCCAGGGTACCGCATGGTAGCCCCAGTTAGTTTCAGCTCCATCTTGGGTCAACATCATGGCACACCCCCGTGATTCACTCACGCCTCATCGTATTAGCACTCTACTATTCTCGGAAAGTGATAGAGAACGCGAGCTTAGTGGATTTGACAGTGATATAGCCACTAATAATCAAGGAAGTAGTGAAACTATTGATGACAACCCAGATGACCCTCAGCCCATCACCTCTGGGGTGGCCAGTGTGGCCAGTGTGGACAGTGTGGCCATACCAGACCCTCAGCCCAGCACATCTGGTGTGGCCAGTGTGGCCACAGACCCTCAGCCCAGCACCTCTGGGGTTGCTAATGTTACTACCCAAAGGCAGCTCCGCAAGAGGAAATTATCATTTTCCATGTGTGATGATAGTGACGATAGTGAAGGTGATATAAGTGACGATGATGAAATCAATTTTATGCCCATAGACGATTCGTCGAGTGACAGTGATTATCATTATTCCCCAGTGAAACGTACTTATGGGCGTCATTACCTACGTTCAGGCAGTGTGCCATATGCAGTCAGAGGCAAGGGTCGTGGCAGTTCACGATCCAAAACCCCAGCCACTGATAGTGAAAGTGATAATGAAGGAGAGTATGCTGGGATGGAGGAAGAGGTGGTGGGTGGCATGGTGCCTGGACCTCGTGGCGCGGTGTGTGGACAGACAAAGGACCACGAGGCACCCTATCAATCATGTGCTGGCCCCACTTCCGTCCCTCCTGCTCCCCCACGTCCCATGCCACAGGTCCACCCTGCACCATCTGATCGTGAATGGAAGTGGACTGAACATACACCATTCGTGCCACATCCTTTCAATTTTGATGGCAGTGGAAGTGGCATCATGCCACACTGTCCCATCACAAATGAGTCTACAGAGTTAGACTATTTTCAATTATACTTTGATGAGCCAATAATGAACCTGATTGTTACTCAGACCAACCTGTACTACCAGTATACAATGGACCATGCAGATTTTTCAGAATCGTCACGGCTGCGCAGGTGGAAAGATACAACTGTGGCTGAAATGTATTTATTCCTTGACACTGTCATGCTTATGCCACACACATATAAGAACAATATAGCAAACTACTGGTCCACAGACCACTTCATTAGCACTCCAGTCTTCCGTGACCTCCTTCCCTGCAACAGATTCCTTCTGTTGCTGAGAATGCTGCACTTCTCAGATAGGAATACACCAAACCGAAATGACCTCCTCTACAAAATCCGGGAATTGTTTATGTATCTCAAGCAAAAATTCAGTGCCTACTTTTATCCATTCAAGAACATTGTTGTTGACGAGTCCTTGATTCTGTTCAAGGGACGACTGTCATTCAAACAATATATACCAAGCAAACGTAATCGCTTTGGTATAAAACTGTTTGTTATGTGTGACTGTGAGACTGGTCTTTTGTTGGATGTCATTATCTACACAGGTAAAAATACCCTTGATGATACCAGGCGCATGTTGGGAATTTCTGGTGATGTTGTTTGCAAGATGATGCAGCCATACCTTGGCAAGGGCCATACATTGTTCACAGACAACTGGTACACAAGCCCTATGCTTGCTGATTTCCTACGTTTGAACAATACTGATATATGTGGAACAGTGAGAAGAAATAGAAAACACATGCCAAAGTTCACTGGAGGAAGTGTAGTGCAGGCGTTTCATGCCAATGACATCATGGCACTGTCACGGCATGACAAAAGGGACGTGACATTGCTGTCAACCATCCACAGAAACGAGATGGTACAAACAGACAGAATGAGCAAGCTCAACAATCAACCTATTGAAAAGCCAGCTGTTGTCATCGACTATACAAACAATATGCGACTAGTCGACAAGTGTGACATGATGATAGGCTTTGTTGACTGTGTGCGTAGGAGTCGCAAGTGGTATATAAAAGTGTTTTTCCACCTTGTGGACATTGCAATGCTCAATGCCTTCAACATGTATGAAATAAAGACTGGGAAGCGACAACGATATGCAGAATTCACCCTAAATGTCATCAAGCAGATAGGGACAAAGTATGGTACCACACCTATACCTGCCACTCCACAGCGACCTGTCACCCCACAACAGCGACCTGTCACTCCACAACAGCGACCTGTCACTCCACAACCAGAGGGAGGAAGTGCCCAACCGAATAATCCCTAACTGTCACTGCCTGATACCATTACCATCTACTCCAAAGAAGAAGTACTCTCAGAAAAAGTGTGTTGTGTGTGCTTACAGTACACAGCGACCCCAAGTGCGAAAAGACACACGATACATGTGTCAGCAATGTGGAGTGGCACTCTGTATGAATCCATGCTTCTTCGAGTATCATACAGTGGTGGACTTCTAGAAACATAAATAGGACCTGTAAATACCTTGTATATATATGTAAACAATAATAAGTGATTGAACCAGGTGTACAAATTTATTTATCAGTGTGAACATGTGTGTTTGTGACAGTATGATTACTAATTCAGTAACAAACATTTGTGTCTAAACAAGAATTGGCAATGAAATGAATAGATCTGCATCAAAACATTATTATCATAGCATGAAAACAACAGAAAATGGAAAAAAATGGAAAAAAAACGATAAATGTTTCTTGCTTCTGCAAGCGGCAGTGCTCCATGTTGCCGACACCACATCATTTAGCACCAACTTCGCGGGCTTATATCTCGGTAAGTACTGGCCCTAAAATGTTTTTTTTAGCCTATCCTATTTATAAAAATGTGCTCTTCATTTTTAGAAAAAAAAAACGATTTTTTTTTTTTCAAAATATTCGGTCACTTTCGCGAGTGAACGTATATCTACGTGTGGACAGTTTAAGGGTTAATGGAATGTGCCTTGAAAAGGTTCAGATCTGTGTTGTTTAGGATATCTTCCCAGCTGAGTTTTCCCAAGTAAATTTTAAAATGTATTACAATCATGGCTTCAATAGATTTGGTAGATAGACTTCCACAGGTATATTACTCTAACATAAACCTGTGACTATTTTTTGTGTTTTTCTACCCTCAAAGCCAGGTCTCTGTTGAGGGCCTATTCAATCATGCTGTTGCTGTTGGTGGCCCACTGGCCCATATCATCACAGCCTCAATGAGCTGGCACTTTGCAAAGGTAGTGATCTAGTTTCCTTTTGAAGACTTGTACACTTGTTCTGAAAATATTTCTGATATCTGCTGGTAGCAGTTTAGTCTTTGGCAACATATGCTGACAATGTTCTCTCACTGTACCCATGGAGTCCACGCTTTTCACTACGTGTATTTTATACAGTGGACCCCAGAAATCGAACATTCTTCATTCCAGAATGCTGTTCAAGTGCTGTTACCAAACGAATTTATTCCCATAAGGAATGATGTACGTAAATTAGATTAGTCCGTTTCAGACCCCCAAAAATACACCTATAAAAGCACTTACAATAATAAACTTACATAAAAGGTGCTGTTGGAGTGTGAGCAAAGTAACATTTATGAAGGGATTCAGGGAAACCGGCAGGCCGGACTTGAGTTCTGGAGATGGGAAGTACAGTGCCGGCACTCTGAAGGAGGGGTGTTAATGTTGCAGTTTTATAACTGTAGTGTAAAGCACCCTTCTGGCAAGACAGTGATGGAGTGAATGATGATGAAAGTTTTTCTTTTTCGGGCCACCCTGCCTTGGTGGGAATCGGCTGATGTGTTAATAAAAAAAATAAAAGGGCGAGTTGGGAGTGTTCGATTTCTGAGGGTCCACTGTACTTCCTCTCATCTCTCATTCCAGTACACAGTTAAGGTAATGTATGGAGTTGGGACCAGGCCTTCACATATCTTCCATGTACAAATCAGATATATCTCTCTTCTACACTCCAGAAAGTACATTCTAAGTACTCTGAGGTATTCCCAGTACAGTGGACCCCCGGTGTTCGTTATGCTCCAAACTCGAACAATTATGTAAGTGTATTTTTGAAAGTGCTTTTGTACGTAAGTGTATTTTTGGGGGTCTAAAAGGACTAGTCTAATTTACATTATTCCTTATGGGAATAAATTCGTTTGGTAATGGCACTTGAACAGCATTCTGGAACGAATAAATAATGAACACCGGGGGTCCACTGTAGTTTCAATGCAGTGATTCTATGCAGCAGTAAATGATCTCTGCACAAATATTTTTCAGCTCTGATCTCTCTCCTGTCTTGAATGAAACCATCAACACCAAACAATTTTCTAGACATGAGAGCACACATGATTTGAATAGTGTTACAGAGATTATTATTTAAAGTTTTGACAAACTGTCATAAAATAACCCTGTACTATTTTTTTTTAGACTGTGTAAAGTACGTTTTTTCAATATGCTCATTTCATTCTACCTCCTAAAAACTCACAGCATTTTCTGGTATATAAGGAGCACAATTTTGGCAGGCATATTCTGGGAAAAATGAAGAAATGCAAAACTTACTTCAAAATGATATTGAGCTACTGGATGGCTGCTTATGCACAGCATGTAGCTGAAAGAGGTGGGAGGGAAAGGATATTGTACTGCCAACACTTACAAGTGTTTGGCAAAAACATTTTTGGATTTTCCTGTTTATCCATAATTTAATTATTTTTGTTTTTACAGTGGTCCCTCGGTTAACGAAAAAACTTCATCCCAGAAGCCTGCTCAAGTGCCATTACCGAACGAATTTACGTCCTTAAGAAATAATGTCACGTAGGTTAGTCTATTTCAGACCCCCAAAAATACACTTCCACATGCACTTAAAATATTATACTTATATAATTGTTGTCCATGGAAGTAAAGAGGGGAATGTATGAGAGTATAGTTATACCAACGCTCTTATATGGGTGTGAAGCATGGGTGATGAATGTTGCAACAAGGAGAAGGCTGGAGGCAGTGGAGATGTCATGTCTGAGGTCAATGTGTGGTGTGAATATAATGCAGAGAATTCGGAGTTTGGAAATTAGGAGGAGGTGCGGGATTACCAAAACGATTGTCCAGAGAGCTGAGGAGGGGTTGTTGAGGTGGTTTGGACATGTAGAGAGAATGGAACGAGACAGAGTGACTTCGAGAGTGTATAAATCTGTAGTGGAGGGAAGGCGGGGTAGGGGTCGGCCTAGGAAAGGTTGGAGGGAGGGGGTAAAGGAAGTTTTGTGTGCGAGGGGCTTGGATTTCCAGCAAGCATGTGTGAGCGTATTTGATAGGAGTGAATGGAGGCATATGGTTTTTAATACTTGACGTGCTGTTGGAGTGTGAGCAAAGTAACATTTATGAAGGGATTCAGGGAAACCGGCAGGCCGGACTTGAGTTCTGGAGATGGGAAGTACAGTGCCGGCACTCTGAAGGAGGGGTGTAAATGTTGCAGTTTTATAACTGTAGTGTAAAGCACCCTTCTGGCAAGACAGTGATGGAGTGAATGATGATGAAAGTTTTTCTTTTTCGGGCCACCCTGCCTTGGTGGGAATCGGCCGATGTGTTAATAAAAAAAAAAAAAAAATATAATTGTACGATTTCCGGGGTATTCGTTAACCGAGGGTCCACTGTATATGAGTAAAAGGAAGGTCTGCACATAGCGGGACTTTGAACAGCCTGTTGTCTGCTCCACCACCAACCATCAAAACAAACATAGCTATCTGTTGTTTACAGTCAGCTACTTTACAATTATTAACAACTGCTGAAGCTGCTTCGCTCATTGTGTACCAGTAATATGTAGTATATTATAATTTATAACAGTTTCTAATTCCTTTATAATAATAATAATAATAATTTTATTTTGACATGATACAAGGTTGTACTACATACTAGTTCTAGGTATACATGAGGTGTCCATGCCAAAAGCCCATAATATGCTGAGCATTGTGGGCATTTTTAAAATTAATTAACAGTAGAGTACATGGTAAAAAATTTTGGTTGATAATTTACAAAATAAGTATAATTGTGTATTTAAATTGTGAAATTTGAATATAAGTTGAACATAATAATTTGTTAATTGCAGCAATGCAATTAATTAAATCAGATCACAAATTAAAACAATTAGTTGTGTTGCAAGTACAGTTTATATGTTCATTAGATACGTTACACAGAGTACAAGAGAGTGGATTATTTTATTTGTTAATGCTATAGAAACAGAGTTAGCTCAGTATGCATTATTTATGACAGGTTTTTACATTTAAATGATTAATCAACTTTGTTGGTAATGTTAAATATTGTGCACTTAGGTTTGGTTGAGAAGGTGGTTTTTTAGCAGCGCTTTGAATTGAGGTACAGGCAGGGTTTCTTTGGCAATCACAGGTAATGAATTCCAAATTTTCGGGCCTTTAATGTGCATTGAGTTTTTGCATAGTGTTAGATGGACACGGGGAACATCGAGGAGTGATCTGTGTCTTGTGTTATGGTCATGTGTCCTGTTAAGGTTGGTAAGGAGAAGTTTGAGTGGTGGGTTAATATTTGAGTTTAGTGTTCTATGTATGTAATAGGCACAGTAATAAGTATGGATGTTTTGTATGGTGAGTAATCTAGGGAATAGTTTTGTAGGGGAGATATTTGGAGTTTGGTTGACCAGTCCTGGAGCACTGAAACCACCACCTGCCAGTAACCCAAAGCTTACGTTAGTTCCTGACCTTGAGCATATAAGATACGTATAGGGTAATTTTCTGATTTTTTTTTTTTTGGGTGGGGAGGGGGAAATGTGTTGGAAAATACAGCATGCTGAAGTAATATTCTCAAGTCTTTATACCAGGTGTTGTTGCTAGCTATCAGCTTGCCAACACAATCATCTCAGCCTGGCTGATCAAGCACTTGTGTAGAGTTAAGGTCCAGTTTCTTCTTGAAAACTCATACATGTGATCTGGCAACATTTCTTATATCTGCTGGTAGTAGGTAGAATAGTTGTGGACTACAAAAGTAAACATTGACAAGATTGCTGAACACTAATCCATACTACTCTGTCAAGATGTCACTAATTTCTTTTTCATAATTGGTATATGATCCTCTTTTGAGTAGACGAAGATTTTAGCTTTAATTTTACATATGGATCATTTCAGTATGTGATTTCCAACCATGTTCTCTTGTTCTTGTCATATTCCTGGTGGAATATCCTTGCCAACCCATAAAGTGCCAATAAGAATTTTGTCATGATCATACAATGCTTCAAAGAATTATCCTTGTCCTCCATACTCCTTTCCAATCTGACCATAAGTCTTTTATTTCTTGCATTTTTACTTATTCTCACTGCCTTGCTTTTTTTCTATATTCACTTTTAAGTTCCTTCTTTTACACACCCTACCAAACTACTTCTGTGCCTTCTTAGAATCACCCAATAACACTGTCATCTACAAACAGAAACTAATAACTCCCACTAATGTTCATAACTTTTGCAAACCACACACATTTCCATAACTTTTGCATTCACTAGTTTTACATACTACATAAATGCAACAAGCAGCTCCTTTTCATTATCTAAGTTCTACTCACTTACATGTTTCAATTTAAGTGCTTAATCCCAACTTGTACTTGCAAGAAAAACAAGAGTTTATAAATGACTGAATGTGCACGTATGTTTACTTGATGTAACAGTGGTTGGATAGACAAGAACATCTTAAAAATAAAGATGTCTTCACAGGTAACCATAGCTTTTTCCGTACATATTTTGTCAGTAGGTGGGTTACTTGACTCTTATCTTTGTCCCCATTCAAAATTAAACTGTTTTACTGCAATTAAACTTTGTCTTTTCCATCATTCTTTCAATAAGGCATGTCTAGTTACTTTGGTATTTTTCCTTCACTCATACAGAAAATGAACAAACATTCTGATACTATATTTACCTATTTTCAACATTTCAATCATGCCCTCCATTTCTGCCTAAAATTCATCATGTACTTTCGACAAATCAAATCTTCTCTTCATCTCTCTTAGAACATCTATTGCCGTCTCCATCCTTTCATTACCATAATTATCAAATTACCTTAAATAAAACAGAAGAGCCAGCTCTGAGTAGTGGTCCATCTGAGTGGAGGACCTCCAAGTCACTTGTTATTTTGGAAGCCAAGCGACCATCATCTGCTATACTCCAGCCTGGACAACATCCACTCTTCCATCCTATAAATGTAATGAAATTCTTCAGCACTTTTTTTAATACTACCACCAGAACTTAAATACAAAAATGTGAGTAGTCACCAAAATGATCAGACAGAGATCACTAAACTACAGTAGACCGTCATTTAGCACGAGATTATGTTGCACGTTACGGGTATTGCACAATTTAAGATTTGCGACATTATTATCTTACACGACATAAAGATGATATTACACGGTTCGGCAGGAGTGAAAATTTTTTTAGCGCGCGGTCGCCCGCGGTAGGTTAAACCATTGAGTCAGTGGGGAAGTCCTACTGCTATCCCCAGCCACCCTCACCCACCCACGCATCCCTCCCAGCGTTCAGTTTGGTTCGTACACGTGCAGGACGATAATAATCGGGAAGGTCGCTGTGTTTATTTACATTCATTTCCTCCTTTTCATTGCATTTTGATAAATATACCAAGCAATCATGGCACCCAGTAAGCATACAAGTGTTCCAGCAAGTGACATGAAAAAGTTTAAGCGTTCAAGTCTAGGAATTTCAAAGAAAATCGAGATATTAGATAAGCTTAAGAGTGGCTCACGTGTGAGGGATATAGTGAGGGCCTATGGCCTTAATGAAGTGTCAGTTCGTACGATTAGGAAGAATGGGGCAAATATACGAGCTTGTGTAATGAATAACCCAAAATGTGACCTCATGAAAAGAATGACACGTAGGTCCCAACAAGTAAATAAAACTGAAAACTTGTTGCTTGAGTGGATCGAACAGAAAACAAAGAAAAGTGCACCACTTAGTTTTCTCTTAATTAGGGAAAAGGCCTTACAGTGTGTGTGATAAGGAAGGAAGGCCTGAAAACGAGTGTATGTTTACCACAGGCTGGTTCAAGAACTTTAAGTTGCATAATAAGTTACATATTAAGTTTTCTGGTGAAAGTGCTTCAGCTGATCATACAGCAGCAAGTAATTTCCCTGCTGAATTTCAGGAACTTATTTCTGAGGGTGGCTATGAGCCACAGCAAGTGTTTAATGCTGACGAGACAGGTGTTTTCTGGAAGAAAATGCCAACACGAACTTATATCAGTCAGCAAGAGAAAAGTGCACCAGGCTTCAAGACAGCAAAGGATCGCTTCACCTTGCTCCTTTGCGGTAATGCATCAGGTGATTTCAACTGTAAGCCCATGGTTATTTACCGCTCTAAGAATTCTCGTGCTTTGAAAGGTGTGGATAAAAGCACCTTACCAGTAATTTGGAGGTCAAACCAGTCAGCATGGATGACAGAGAAATATTTATTGACTGGTTTAAGCATCACTTTATTCCTGAAGTCAAGTTTTACCTGCACAGCAAGAACCTTGCATTCAAGGCTCTCTTCATTCTTGATAATTCCCGTACTCATCCACAAGCTTTGCTGGATGTGACCCCACATGTAAAAGTTGTATTTTTACCTCCAAATACAACACCTCTGATTCAACTACTGGACCGGGGAGTTATTCAGATATTCAAGTGTAACTACACAAAAAAAATTATAAAAAAACTAGTTGCATCAATGAACTCTGACTCCAACCTGGCAGTACCAAGCTTCTGGAGTAAATTTAACATTGCAGATGCCATCAGCTATGCTAGAAGTGCATGGAATGAAGTGCCCTGTAGTTAATTCTTTCTCTGGTTTTCCCTTGCTTGAGAGTCAGGTTCAGGAAATTGTTCAACTGGCAAGGAGATTACCAGGTGATGGTTTTGAAGATATGAATGAAGATGATGTGAATGAACTCTTAGAAGATGATGATGAAGACAGGAGTCCAGAGGAAATGTTGGCAGAGTTCGATGCACAGATACAAGGGAGGGAGATAACAGAAGATGAAGAAGAACCTGAAGAAAAACAGTTAACATTGCAGCAGTTACGTGAGCAGCAGTTCCATGTTGCTGCTAAACTAGCAGACATTTTCACTGAAGAGGACCCTGACAAAGCTAGAAGCAGGGCTTTGAAACGGGGTCTAGACCAGCTGATGTTGCCTTACCGTCAGCTGTATAATGTAATGCAGAATAGAAGAGCCCAGAGATCCATTACAGAATTTATGCACACTGCAATACAACCATTGACTTCAGCACCAGAACCTCTACCATCCACTCCTACCGACAACCAACAAGCATCCACCTCAGCCCAGTAGGGCCACACCATCCATATCCACTCTTCACTACCATCCACAAACATCATTACCCACAATTTAAGGTAAGAAATACTATTATTTCTATTGCATTTGTAGTCTTAAGCAGTAATACATCACGACAATGAACTACAATTACATATTCGACTTCAATTTTTGCAAGATCTGTTGGTCTAAAAAAAACTTGTTTGGCTTTTTGGGGACTCCCAGGAACGTAACCCTATTTTTCCCATAAGTTCTTTTAATTATTTAACACGAAATTATCTAACACGACTTTTTCAGGAACGTAACTATCGTGCTAAATGACGGTCTACTGTATATCAAAACTATATTTTCAGTATGCAATAATTCCTGAAAGTGAATATGAACAAAAAATATACTAAAATTACAAAGGATTAACCACCTACAATTAAAAAATACCACTATTGAGTTCAAAAAATCTAATTTCCAGAATAGGTTTCAGGTATAGTGGACCCCCGGAGTTCGTGATTAATCCGTTCCAGAGGGCCCGGCGAACACCGAATATCATGAACTCTGAATCTATTTTCCCCATAAGAAATAATGGAAATAAAATTAATCCGTTCCAGACACTCAAAAGTATTAAAATAAATTCTTTTTGTACAACAAATATACATTAAATTACACAGAAAACAACAAGAAATAAAAATTAAATTGTATAATAACATGTCACTTACCTTTATTGAAGAGTTGTTGATGTGTGGAAGATGGGAGGAGGGGGGAGGAAGGAGTAGTATGCTAGTGTTTGGAAGGGCAATCCCCTTCCATTAACACTTCAGGTACCAAGTCCTTGCCTTCCTGCTACACTCCCTGCATGCTTGCTACACTCCCTGCATGCCTGCTACACTCCCTGCTACACTCCCTGCATCCCTGCTACACTCCCTGCATCCCTGCTACACTCCCTGCATCCCTGCTACACTCATTGCATCCCTGCTACACTCCCTGCATCCCTGCTACAATCCCTGCTACACTCCCTGCATCCCTGCTACACTCCCTGCTACACTCTTTACCACAGGGCTGGCACTAGAAGCTTTCTTGGGGCCCATGGTGGCTTATTTAGCAGTTGCAATCACTAAAAACACTAGAATAATGACAAAATATATGGTATGAATGCGTGGGTGGTGATCGCTCGCTTGTAATAGGACCCATGACCACAACACAAGACACAGATCACTTTTTTATATACCCCGAGTCCATATCAACCTATGTAAAAATTCTATGCACATGAATGGCCCCAGAAACTGGAATTCATTACCAGAATATATTAAGATAAGCTTGTCTGAAAATAAATTTAAGACTTCTCAAAAACCACCTCCTCACCCTAAACTAAATATTCATACTGTAAACTACTTTCAAAATGCTCAATATTATTATCCCATAATACAATTTCAATTTTTACTAATATGTTAATATTATATTACCCCCTACTCACCCAAAACTAAATCCTCATACTATAAATTACTTTCAAAATTCTCAATGTTTTTTCCTTAAGATACTCTCAATTTTATATTACCATCCTCCTAAACACTTGTTACAATTTAATATCTTCATATTGTAATTATAACATTATAATATCATCATATTGTAACTTGAAATCAAATTTATAACTAGAATAAACTCAATCAATTTCCCTAATATTATATATATAGTCTATAAGTCATTAGATTGCTGCCCCTAATGCCATGGCATGTCAGTGGCTCTCCTTGCACTTCAGTTTATAATTGTAACTACTAATATCTATGTAAAAATGCAATGAAATAAAATTTACTTTACTAAACAATAGCACACTGACGCTCACTGAGTGCCCAGGCCCGCTCAGGCCACGCATACGTGTCCGGGACGAATCATGAACTCCGAGCGGATTCACGAACACCGAACCAAAATTTTAGTGAAAAACATCACGAACACCGATTTTCACGAACTCCGACGCTCACGAACTCCAGGGTTGACTGTACATTTTTAGGGCTAGCCAGATACAGTGGTACCCGACTTACGATGTTATCATCTTACGTTATTTTCGATAACCGATATTTATAACGTAAGAAATTTGATTGTGACTTACGATGTTTGCTTCGTCTACCGACATTCGTACCGGACGTGTCCGCTTGGCGCCCAGCTGAGCGCGCACTCCAGGAGCGTCAGTGCTATTGTTTACAGCGAGAGCGACCACCCACCCACACCCACGCATTCATACCAGTATATTGTCATTATTCCACTGTTTTTAGTGCTTGCAACTGCTAAATAAGCTACCATGGGTCCAAGGAAAGATCCTAGTGCTAAGCCTGTGGTAAAGAATGTGCAGGGAGTGAAGCATTTATGCAGGGAGTGTAGCATTTATGCAGGGAGTGTAGCATTTATGCAGGAGTGTAGCAGGCATGCAGGGAGTGTAGCAGGGATGCAGGGAGTGTAGCAAAGATGCAGAGAGTGTAGCAGGGATGCAGGGAGTGTAGCAGGGATGCAGGGAGTGTAGCAGGGATACAGGGAGTGTAGCAAGGATGCAGGGAGTGTAGCAAGGATGCAGGGAGTGTAGCATTCATGCAGGGAGTGAAGCAAAGATGCAGGGAGTGTAGCAAGGATGCAGGGAGTGTAGCAAGGATGCAGGGAGTGTAGCAAGGATGCAGGGAGTGTAGTAGGCATGCAGGGAGTGTAGCATTCATGCAGGAGTGTAGCATTCATGCAGGGAGTGTAGCATTCATGCAGGGAGTGTAGCATTCATGCAGGGAGTGTAGCATTCAAAGAAAAAGGCCAGTAACCCCAGAAAAGAACTTGGTACCTGCAGTGTTAATGGAAGGGGATAACCCTTCCAAACACTAGCATACTACTCCACCTTCTCCCCTCCTCCCGTCCTCCACACATCAACAACCCTTCAATAAATGTAAGTGACATGTTATTGTTCAATATTTGCATGTGTATTTAGGTATTCTTTATTAAATTTTGTATTATTTAATGTCAAAAAGTTCTAAAAAATATTTTATTTAACTACTTTTGGAAGTCTTGGACGGATTAAATTTATTTCCATTATTTCTTATGGGGAAAATTGATTCGTTTAACGATTGTTTCGCCTTAAAATATGCCCTCTCTGACGGATTAATATCATAAGTCGGGGTACCACTGTATTAGTTTGACATACTATTTGCAGCCAGCCTTCATACAGTATGTGACTAACTTATTATTTGAAAGTTAAACTTCCTCCACACACACAATGCAGTCTAACATAAAAGAAAAAAATGGAGCTTGTGCCCAAGTTTATACTGTATTGTACAGCATTGAAGACACTATTTTTTCCCCAGAAACAAGTTGAAAAATTTTCCCAGACTCTGGAGGCTGAATGTTACATTGCTCATAGGCCTCAACCTAAGTCTAGAGAAGTGTTTTGATGTAGTAATTTAAGCTCCTGTATATGATCCAATAATGAATTGTGTAAACTGTTTCGTATAAAAATTAATAAATAAAAAATAAAAATAATCATAAAATTTGCGATTGAAGCTATTAATGTGTAAAATCATATGAAAAGTGTTGTTCTTCACTGCTTCTGTAGTTACCCAGTAATAAACAGTGTCTATGGTGGTAGTCAAAAATATCATAAATATACAACATTTTATAGTGCTTGGAGCAACATAATGTTTACTTCATGGATCTGCAGAATTTCTAAGATATCTTAGCTTCTACCTCGCCTGGGATAGCCCCTACCATTTTGTAATGATGCCAAATGATATTTTAATAAATTTAAAAAAAAAAAAAAAAATTTTGAAGAAAATTCCACATAAGGAAAAGGACACCCTATGGAAACGGGGAAATCTTGCCTTAATTGCAACTCTAGATGTGCACACTGCTTTTGATGTCTGTAAAAACCCCCCATATTCAAACCCCCCAAAACCCTTTCCCAGATCACAACGGGGTTTTCCCAGACTTGTATAAAAATTTTTAACAGGTAGAACATCATCCCCATCTTCAACCGCAAGCGGCAGAGCCATACACCAACGGGGGGAGTGCCACAGGGTTTGTCTTGGCCCTATAGCTTCAAAATATATGTAAATGACCTCCCCAAAAAAAAATTTAAAAGAACACCATATTCAAATTGCTGATGATTTATCCATATCGTGGCCCTCTACTTACGAAAACAGCTCCCAACCCCCAACAATTATGTAAGTCTATTTTTGTAGGTGCTTTGCAAGTGTATTTTTGGGGGGGGGGAAATGGATTAATCTTTTTATTATTTTTTTGGGGAAAAAAATTTTTCCTTTTCGGCACTTGAATAGCCGTCTGGGCAATTAAGCTCGTAACCTTTAGGTTCCACTGAGTTTCCCAAACCCCCCTCTCATCTACAAAAAACAGGCATAGAAGGGTAATAGAAAAAAGAATACTAAATTGCAAAGAACAGCCAACTGGGGAAAAATGGAGAATCCCCCAAAAACCTGATAAGGTCCTCATCAGCCCACTGGATGTTTTCCCAACAATTAAAAAAAAGGGGGGGGCTCCACGAGGCACCCATCACCATCAAAAACCTGAAAAAGATCTTGGGGATGAGATCAACAGACACCTTTCCCCATCCCCATCACCAAAAAGGGGAAAAAAACAAAAATCTGCCTCTGCAACTGTTCAGCTTTAATCAGGTCCCCACCAAACAAGAACATCTATATAAGAGGAGTAAGACCTATGCTTGAATATCTTTTTTTGCCCAGACAACAACAAAAAAAAAAATGTTACAGCTACAGAGTCCCGAAAAGGCACTCCGTTTTTTCCCCGGCACCAGACTGAGGGACAGAATGAAAGATTTCACATCCAAAGATCAATGAATAAATGAAAGACAAGCTAGAAAAATTATATCCCTGCAAGAACTCTATCCCAGACAGAAAAACCCTCCCCATCCCCAAAAAAACCCCTGACTACATCACTGCACCCCCCCCACAGGACCCACAGAATGTCCCCCCCAACAAAGAGTCCAACTTTTTTTTTCCCCCAAACAGGGCCCCAAAAACCAAAAAATTAGTGACCTTCCTGAAGATATAGAAGAATGAATACCACCAGGCCAATCTATGTTCAAGACAGATAAAACTATCCCTTACATCAACCGGAAAAAATCATCTATAAACCTTT